>JBAGKK010516460.1:0-13575 GCA_037177015.1 Euceroptres primus
TTAGAGTCACTCGCTTTAGTGCCAAGGCCATTGAGGCAACCCCCGAAGCCGGCACAGAACCGCGCGTTCAGTGTATAAACAATAAATTGTAGTCAATTTCTAAAAATCAATCTAAAATTTTGTTTACCAGGGTTGCTACAAAAGTCCAATTTCAAAATTCCGCCAGATCTTTTCCAGATTTTCCAGGTCTAATTTTCAAAAAATTCCAGTCAATTCAATTCAATTTTCTATTGCTTGCACATTAATTTGCCGACCATTTCTAGTACTGTGATTTTAAAAATGCAAATTGCAATAATTATTGAATTCTAAATAACCAATTTGCAATTTTAAAATCCTCAGCCAAAGACTAAAATAAGAATGAAGATTTTAAAGGAGGTGCAGCTAAAAGAATTCGTCATTTTTCAAAATTCCATGACTTTTCCAGAACTTTTTCAAAATTCCATGACATTTCCAGGTTTCCCAGGTCTTGTAGCAATCCTGAAAGGGTAAAAAGGGGAAAAATAGGGGAAAGATTGTGAAGCTTGCAATATTTAAAATTGATTATATTAATCGTTTCGATAGGTTTGAAAAAGACCTTTTAGATAGAGCAGCAGAAGAGGAAAGATCGAAAGAAACTGCTCTCAACCTTGAATGTAATCGAAAACTTCCAAGAAATAGTAATAGTCGCAATGAGGAAACCTGGCAATTAAACGATATTGAGAACAGTCTCAGAGATTCTCCTAGAGAAGGTATAAAAATTAAAACCTAATCACCTTTCTGTTTGAAATACTTAGGAGATAATTTAATCAAAAATTCTGATCACACATAAATTGTTTGTTTTTTTAAAAAGGAAAGCGACATTTATCATCGGAGTGCAGCTGTGATGAAGCAATTGGAACTTCAGTAAGTCCAATCGCACCACCTTTGCCAGAAGGAGCTGTCGTTGCCTCAGATGAAAGAATGGTGATTCTCAAGACGTTACCAAGAACCTCAGATAGTTCCTCTAATTCAAGGTTGAACAGCGCTGACAGTGATGAAATTTCCTGTCCAAGATCAGCAAATGAAACCAGAGGAGAAATAGAATTGTGTCTAGTTTACGATGCTCCTGCTGGAATCCTTAATGTCAAACTCGTTGAGGTGAATTGAAGATGCTCTGAAATAGAAAAAATTACTGTAAAACTGGAAAAAAATTGTATAACAATTTACGAACGTTATTGAAGCTTCTAATATTTTGAATATTACTTACAGGCACGTGATCTTAGAGCTCGTGACCTGAGCGAAACTGCAGATCCTTATGCAAAAATCAGACTACTCCCTGATAAAAACAACGTCTGGCAAACTAGAATTCATAGACGGACTTTAAATCCAGGTAGGAAAATTATTCTGCATTTTAAGGATTTTAAATTAAGATCCAGTTCTTCAATTAATGAAGATTGAACTGTTTCAAAGTCATTAAACGAATTAAACTTGAAGACTAAAATTATAGTTTCAATCAAATATTTCTAATAAAGAAGAATGACAAGAATAAAAATTATCACACACACACACACACACACAAAATGCATAATAGTAATTCAAAATAATACTAATAGATAAAATTGTTCAACAGTTTTTGACGAGGACTTTGTTTTTGAAGTTCCACCTAATTGTTCGCTGGCTGAAAGAACGTTGGAAATTTTGCTTTATGATTTCGATGCTTTCTCCCGTCACCGAGCAATCGGATACATGAAGCTTTCTCTGTCTTCTGTTGAATTGAATCTGACTCCAAAAACAATGACAAAGTCGGTTCTTCGTTATGGTGCTGAAGGTTTTCGAGCACCACCTCTTGGTGAACTTATGGTTTCTTTGTCCTTTCAACCTTCCTCTGAAAAACTCACTATTATTGTGATCAAAGCAAGGAATTTACCAATTGCTGATGACGCTAGCACTAACTTTGAACCATACGTACAGGTAATTTTTAATTTAAAAATATTGCTTTAGAATATAAAAATCTTCTGCCAGAAAGACTTATACAGATATCATACCTCAAAATCTATTATAATTTTCAAAAATGTTCTACACTGTTTCAGAACCTTTTAGAATCCTCACACATCTTTTGAATTCTGCCATAAACTTCTAAAATCTTCTAGATTTTTTTTGAAGCCTTTCAATAAGTCTAAAGAATTTTAAAAAGATTCTGAGAATTCTGGCCTAGAAGATTCTTCAAACATTTTGAGAGTCTCGTGTGGATTTTAATTTAGAGGATTCTAAATGATTCTGAAGTTCAGAATATTCTTGAGGATTTTAAAAGATTCTGGAACAGTTTAATATATTTTGTAGAATATTCAAAAATTTTGGGATATTTTTTAAGATTTTATAAGAACCTAGAAAATTTTAAAAGACTTTGCAAGAATCCAGAAGAATCTAGATGATTGTAGAAGATTCTGAAATAGTCTAGACTATTTTGGAGAAATTTTATAGATTTCAGATAAGTTTTGAAGATTCTAAAGAATTTGAGACAATTTCGAGAGCTTTTTGTAAATTTTGAAGGATTGTTAAAGATTCTGGAAATGACTAGAAGATTCTAGAAGGTTATGGAAGTGTTCAGAAGATTATGAAATATTCTAGAATACTTTGGATACCTAATTTAAATAGATTTTGGAAAAATTTTTGAAGACTAAGAAGACTTCAACATTGAAAGAGTCTGACAGATATACAAGATTCTTCAAGGTTATGGGAAGCTTTAGTAGATTTTAGAGGATTATAAATGATTCTGTAGAATTCTAGATTTCAGAATATTTTTAATGATTCTAGAAGATTCTGGAAGTCTAGTATATTTTGTAAAATATGAAAGAATTTTGGGACATAAGATTTTATAAGATTATTATAGGAAACCCCAGAAGATTCTGAATAGTCTCGAATACTTTGGAGAATTTTTTAGGTTTTCAGATAAATTTGGATGATTCTGGAGATTTTAGAATTCGTTTGTAGATTTTGAAGCACTCTAAAAAACTTTGGAAAAAAGTAGAAGAGTTTAGACGGTTATGGAAGAGTTTAGAAGCTTTAAAAATTATTGAAAAGTTCAGAAAATATTGAAAGAGTTTTTGAATGTAATAATTTTCCATTTTTTCATAATTCTTGGAAAATGAATAAAAACTTTGAATAAAAAAAGAGTAAAATTGTCAAATAAAAGGATTTTAGGGGATTTTTAGAATAATACGAGGAAAAGGGGGAACAGAGAACTGACTGTGATCTCTGAATTTCAGAAAGTATTTTCGAATTTAAAAATATTGGAATACAATTTAAAAATCTTCTGACCTAAAAAGACTTATGGAAAAAAATCTGAAAGATACAAAAGCTCCAAATAAAATATTTTATCACTTCAGGTAACAGTCATCCGGGATGACAAGAGCGTAAAGAAAAAGAAGACAGGAGTTCGTAGAGAAGGATCAAGTCCTGCATGGAGTGAAATTCTAAATTTCGACATAAGCAGTGAGGCTTTATCCACATCTAGATTACAGTTTTCCGTGCTGCGAGCAGCTGGTCAACTTTTAGCCAAGTGCGAAGTCTCTGACAAATGTCATCGAGAATTATTCCGTCGAGTTTTATCTGGTACGGGAGCTTCTGCCCAATGGCTTTCCCTAACCGAGCCTGAAAATTCTGGCGAAATAGCTGAATAAAGAATTATCAAGGTTCTCACAATCAGTACAAGGAACTCTTTGCAAAATTAAAGTACCTACATTTCTGAAATTCACGATTTGATCGTTTTGATAAAAATTGAACAATTCGAGAATTTGGCAGGATCAAGACCTGATTTTTAGACCCTGATCTTGTCCATCGAGCTTATTCTAAATCAAAAATTAAAAGCCTCGAGAATCCATCAAGATATATTTTTTTATGAAATTTATTTTGCTACTTGGAACCTTTTATTTAAATTTATTTCTTCTGAAAACAAGCCATAGAAAAGCTGTTAAACAAGTTAGCAGATATACTTTTCCTTTTGTACAGGAAATTGCAGGACTTTCGAGGTTTTTAGATTTTGTAATTAGACATGGTTGCGAGGACCAGACTTGGTTTGTCCACCCATCGTAAGTGAAAATGTGCAGCGTGAAAATGTACAAAATCAAAAATAAGTTTTGCACAGAGTTGTTTTAAAAACGTAAGGCTTTCGCACTCCCAAAATAAAAACTGAGTTTCTCCTTCCTTCAGTCCTTTTCAACTGTTTGTAACATAATCAATTTTTAAAATAGGATATTAATTTCTTAGAAATTGAATGTTGGACTTAATCCTCAATTTGAATCATCAATATTTCAATTCAAATTGATTGAGCCCAGACAGCCTGCATTCAATCTATCAAATCTGAAATCTGTATAATTTGTTTGTAATTATAAAATTCATTTATCTTAGGATAAATTCACGCACTCGTCTTCCAATATCTAAACTGAATGCACAAAAATTACTTACGCACAAAATAATGCAATCTTTGTCTACCATTTTCTTTGAAAGTTTCTTTAAGAGCTGTACGTTTTCATTGTCTTACGACACGGTTAACGAATGTATTTTATCTACAAATATATAAATAAAACTGTAAAATTTTGTGATGCGCATGCACCATCATTTTATAAGGCTTGAACCTTGTCACTCATATGAGAAAAATATTTTTTCGAACTGTTTTATTTGACTATTTAAATGTATCTCTAGCATAATATAGACAAGTACAAATGATTTGGAGCAGTGTCTATAAAGATTCTACAACAAATATTGCTTCCTCTCTTTAAAATCTTTGAAAACGATCCATTTCCCATTTCTCCCTACGAGTGAGAAGTAATTTGTAAAAATATAAAACAGGTCTTACCTTGGAAAATATTCTAAGCTGACCTGTGAAAAAAAATTTTTTTTTTGTCTATTTAATTGAAGGATGGATTTGGTCTAAGGACGAATTCGATTGAAGGTATTTTCTCTCGAGGTCTTTTTTATTAAAATTTCAATGTACAATACAACTGTACAGTAGAAAAATTACTGACCCGTGGGTGACGATGCATGAACTTAGTCGAAAAGACCTGCAACAAAAGAAAAGTAATTTATCAAAAGGAGAAACCATTATTTTCTTTAAGATAAAAATTCATAGATATGAAATTCTCATTTAGAAAATATGTCTTCATAAGCTTGCTTCAGTAGCTAATACATGCTAAAATAATCATAGAATTTCTGTAACTTGCTTTATAAGTATCTTTAACCCTTAGCTGGCCCCTTATGCATAATAATATTTTTTTCGTACCGAAGCCCATGTCATCGTCGGATTCTTCTTCTGGTTCCTCCTTCTTCTTCTCCTCCTTGGCAGGAGCTGCTTCGCCACCGGCAGGAGCAGCAGCAGCGGCCGCTGTAAATAAAAAAATTAATTTCATTAACAAAATTTGTTTTGGAGACTTAATTGGAAATTAGAAATAACTTTAAAATTTGTTGCTAACGAAAGCCGAGGACTCAATCTATTATTATCGATTAAACCCGCAAGACTTAACTTTTCATTTTATATTTCCTCTCATGCTGACCGTACTGGCAATTTTTAAAAACAAGACCGGTGGATGAATGGAGGACAAAATAAATTGATGTTCTTTTGCTTCAAAATTAAGATTAGTCCATTATTATTAACGTACCACCAGCGGCTGGAGCTGCTCCAACGCCGGAACCGATATTTGTGATCAGTTCCTTGACGTTGACTCCTTCTAGTGCTTTTGCGAACAGTCCTGGCCAGTAAGGCTCAATGTCGACGTTAGCAGCTTTCAAGATGGTTTGAATCTTTTCACCCTGAAAGAAAAAAAAGTTAAAGATTAGATTAAAACGATTTAAGGGAGAATTGATTAATTTATTTCTAAAGTTATCTAAAATACGAGAGGTTTAAAATAATAATAATAATAATAATAATAATATAAGGTTTATTGATTCTTAACAGTTATGAATAGGGTGTCTTTATAAGTAAGTGAATCAGTAGTTTTCTACAAAAGGTTACTAAAGCAATTGATAAATAAATAACTTCTTATTTCATTTGAAGAAAACTACTAATTCAGATGTACAGAGATAAGAATTCCAGAACTATGAGTGAAATTCAAGGATTTCCAGGAAGCTAGACATTTTGCTTTAAATTACTGGGTTCATTTTTTATATACTTTAATTATCCAACGTATTTGCGTCAATTGTTTGCTTTAACCAAAAAAATTTCTTCTCTGCTTAATATATAGAAAAGAGGTGATTAGTAATTAGGGGCTGTTCAAAAAATACGTAACGCTTTTGGTATATCTGTGTCTCTCAGTTCCAAGTGAATTATGGATACCTCTCTCTTGCCCAAGCGTTACGTATTATTTGAACGGCCCCTTACAAGAATTAGGGCTAGTTTCACCAACTGTGATTAAAATTTTAATCAATGATTAACTCAGTTTAACCGCTCGTGATTGGCCAGTTAAGGAGTTAATCTTTGATTAACTTTTTAACCAGAGTTGGTGAAACCGGCTCTTAGAGTAGTAATTACAAAAGAAAAAAACGTGGAGATTTGATGGAAATTGGGAAAGTCAGTTTTCACATAAAACCAATACCTTCTCATACAATGATGTGAATGTAAAAATAGTCTTACAAAGGGTGGTGCCACGAAGATAATTGTACACTCTCTAAATCTGAATCAATTAGAAATGACTGATTCAGAAGCAAAAAGTCAGTCACTGATTCATTTGGTAAAAATTTAACTGAAGTTTGAGTCAAAATTCAGAAATTTTTGTCAAACCTCAGTTTGAGCTTATGTTTCTAACTAAAAAATCAGTTAATTTTTCTCATTTTTTTACTGAAATTTCAGTTTTGATTGACTGAAAATCAGTGGATTTTTAACTGAATATCAGTTAACTTTCACTGATTGCTAAAGCAAAATATAATTATTATTTTAGCACAAAACTCTTTCATTCGATTCAAAAAGGAGGTTAACCACGTGTGCATTCTAACATTTGTAGACATTCTACCTAACACAATTTTCATCATAACTCATTCTGAAAACAAGTAGTCCAATTTTCCAAGAATTTAAAATACCCCAATAAATATGGATTAGCAAAGGGAATGAAATTATAATCAAATTAGAAAAATTTAAGAGCAAAGTAGGAACATGGAGCACGTATACGAAAATTGTATTACTTACCGTCACGGCGACGTCATCGTCAGTCAGGATCAGGGCGGAATAAACACAAGCGAGTTCTGCTTTCGTCGACATGATTAGATGTTAATTTTTATTGTAAATAAACGTGCAGTCGCCAAATTTTGGCCTTAGCTCCTTTCGAGAACCGACACGTTCAAGTGGCAGACAGCAAAAGAAAGATGGCGACAAACTTCACCGGAAAGCGGAAGCAGAGGTCAGCGCCCTCTCGTTTCTTTTACCGACAGAGCTTTTTTTGAAAATTTGATTTAACTTTCAAAAATAATTCATATTTAAATGCCTATTTTTTATCAGATAAGTTATTGCTTTTTATATTTATTAGACAACTATAATATGATCCTCAAAACGTACTTATAAAAAACTTTAAACCTATAAACTTATTATAACCTCAAAAATTTAAACTCTTGAAAGACTAATTTAAAAATCCCGCCAAATATAAACTTTCAAATGTATTTCGTCTGCTAGGTTATAAAACGGTTCACAAGTACAATTTAATAATTAAAAAGTCAAAACTGATACATATTTTTCTCGTAACTGAATGAAAGAATAGAGAGAAAATATTTTATTGGAGAAAAGAAATCGTTTTTACCAAAGGGGTATATGAAATTTTGATCTTTTAGTCGTCAATTACCGGCGGCGCGGCAAAAAAATCTTTATCGGCATTCGGGTCTCGTATTTGACAAGTTCGTGTTAATTTCCCTATCGCTGTCTATCGCAGCATCGTGAGTGCCAAAGGCTGCGACTATCCCGTATTTCTTTCGACCTGTTCAAATCTTGAACTCACAGTAGTTAGAAATTTAATGGTGATTACCCAGTAGTATAATTTATAGTATTAGTTTTTTCGGTGTGAGATCCGTTACAAAAAATGGCTGTGGCTACCAGGGCATTTTCAAAATTCACAGGTAAGTCCCAGAGTTTCATTCTTTTTCCCCGGGTTCATGATAAGTTTTAGAAATGAAAGCTACATTCCACTTAATTGGTTACAAAGGTCAAAAGTTTCCTTTCCTCTTGGTTTAAAAATTGCATCAACAAATGAATTTTGTTGCCCTCAATTTCTCCTTAAAAATTAGGTCACTCAGTTTTGTTCTTGCATATTAACATTTTATTATGTAAGGAAGGACATTTATCACATTATGTTCATTTTTTATGCTTTTAACTCACTCTGCACTTTATTACCTTTGATTAATTAATTACAATTTACCATTTTCTTGATTCAAGCGAGTTCTAACCTTCAAAAGTCAAGTGATCTGATCCTCGAAAATTGAAAAGGAGAATGAAGAATATTTCGATATTGCGTAATTGTTGGATTCAATATTTAACAAGAATTATTTGTCATTTATTGTTTTGTTTATACACTTATGATTTGCTGTCCGTGACCTCCTTCGCTGATGATCAATCAAAGACCTTGATCTCGAATGTTGTGCCGAATTAGTCTTCGCTAAAAATAAAAGTCGCTTTCGTCCAAAACGGCGCTATTCTCACTTTATTGTCATTTTGTCAATAACAATTTATGTTTCCATCCCTTGTGTACCAAATGATTTTAATAACTTAAAAAAGTTTTGCTTCAACCTTGAAACTTTGATCATGTTTCGCTTCCTATAGTTAAATTTAGAATCTTACTCTACAGAAAGATCTACGAGCGATTACATGCATATAATTCTTGCCATAGTTGATATTTATCCATTTTTCAAACTTTTGTCATTCTTCCTTGTTTTATGTATCTTTAGAATTCAGTGATAGGTGGATAGGTAATCAATAATCATCTGTCGCATTTGATTTTTTACATGAATTAATTTTGATTTTGCAGTCGGGAGTCGCAGTAGTCTCTTACGCACCCAAGTAAGGTTTAATTACACAGATACGAGGAAAAATTTGAAAATAGATTCAAATACAAAAGTGATTTGTCAAGGATTCACTGGAAAGCAGGGAACTTTTCACTGTCAACAGGCTATCGACTATGGCACTAAAGTTGTCGGTGGTGTTAATCCCAAAAAAGCGGGCACTGAACATCTGGGGAAACCAGTCTTCAAAACTGTTCGAGAGGTCAGTTGCCTCAAATTTTTGAAACTCGTGAATTTCTTACCCGCACTGCTTTAAAAGAATGTTGGAGAATGTATTATTTTTTCACAAAAATATCTTTAAAGTGCTTTCCCCTGATTTCTTAGAAAAGCATGAATCATGAAGCCTGAAATGATATTTTTAAACAATCTTTTTATATTCAAATTTTTTGATAGTTGTAAATTAATATTTTACAAATATCCATGTGGATTTCTGTTTCTGAAAATGTTTTTGTGGAAAGATTTTTTTAATCGTTAATCATATTTATTACAACTGTTTCCTATGTTTTACAAAATTCCTATTCATTTTTTAAAAACCAAATCTTATTTTGCAGTAACTGCAAATTTAAACCAGAGGCAAATGCACGCTCTAATCTTGGTGACCTTTATGAACTTCGAGTCTGATAGATTAATGAACAAATATGTAGCAACTATCATCGTGTTTTCACACTTTTTAACACTTTTACATTCTAATTAGACTGACCTTAAAATTACGATTTTATATGTATTTTATTCCTAGTCTTAAATTATTTCCTGGTCTCAATTCAGTTTTCTTTCAAAAATAATATTCTACAATTAAAAGATAGATAAAGATATTAAAATTTTGCCCCTGGATTTGAAAATCTATTATTATCATTTATTTCCTGTTAAAGCCTTTATTTCTGTTCGAAAATGAAGAGAATTTGAAAATTAAACACTTAAAATATTTAAAAATATCTTCTACCTTTAGAGTTATACAAAAAAACAAAGTAGGTCGTTTTTGTCTGAATATTTATAGTAATTTTAATAAAATTTCTGTTGAATAGGCGAAAGAAGGAACAGGAGCAACAGCTTCGGTAATTTATGTTCCTCCGCCAGGCGCGGCGGCTGCAATAATGGAGGCTTTGGAAGCCGAAATGCCTCTAGTCGTTTGTATCACTGAAGGTATTCCACAGCATGATATGGTCAAAGTAAAACGACGGTTACTCGAGCAAAACAAGTCCCGTCTTATTGGTCCCAACTGTCCAGGAATTATTGCTCCTGAGCAGGTACAATTTCTTTTCTTTTTCACAGCTCCAGTTTAAAGAGAATTTAAATTATAAAATTATCATCAGGTTTCAACTTAATTAAACATATTGTTTCCCTTTACTTTAAATTCATTATTAATTGCAGTGCAAAATTGGAATCATGCCAGGACACATCCACCAAAGAGGTAAAATTGGAATTGTCTCCAGGTCAGGAACACTAACTTATGAGGCGGTGAACCAAACAACACTCGTAAGTTTCAGGACCAAAATTTATCGTAAAAGTGTTAATTTAAATTTATCGAAAAGGGAATATTAATTTCTTTTGTAATCTTTACAGACTGGCCTTGGACAAACTCTATGTGTAGGAATCGGAGGCGATCCATTCAATGGCACAGACTTTATCGACTGTCTAGAAGTTTTCCTTAATGATTCCGCATGCAGCGGAATTATTATGATCGGTGAAATCGGAGGCAGCGCCGAGGAGAAAGCAGCAGAGTACCTCATCGAGAAAAATTCGGTTTGCTGACAGTCTGAATTATTTTGCTCTTTATCTGATCTCTAACTTGGTAGTTTGTACAGATTTTTAACTTCTTGTCTTTAGGGTCCTAATGCCAAGCCAGTTGTGTCATTCATCGCTGGAATCACAGCACCTCCCGGTCGTAGAATGGGTCACGCAGGTGCCATTATTTCTGGAGGAAAAGGTGGAGCTCAAGACAAAATCAACGCACTTGAGAAGGTTCGAATCTTCTTGAAATTTTCAATCTTCTACTTGGATTTAATTTAATTTCAAATCCTTAATAAAACTTTTGTTAACAGGCTGGCGTGATTGTGACAAGGAGTCCAGCACAAATGGGAAACACTTTACTGAAAGAAATGACCAGACTCGGTCTCGTCGGCAAATGAAGATCTAAAGTTCTACTGATAATCTAAGTAGTTCGTCTCCATGTCCATGTATCTTCAAGAAATATACGATTAAAGCTTAAATTCATCTGCTACTGTGTAAAAAAACGAGCCATAAGGGCGCTTCGCGCGAGTTAAATGAGTTCTAATAACTGTTACTGTACATGATATAATATATTACAACTTTTAAAAACCTTTGAGATTATCCGATTCTTCGGAATTAACATGCAGACAGAAATGAATGTTCGCTCAAATATCAATTTATTTAATGATTGTACAGTATTCGCTAAGCAGCATTGTTTACTGGAAGCCTTATGTTCGCGATCGCAGTGAGAACCGCGTATACAGACTCATTTATAAATTAGATATACATTTCTCTGACCGACATCGACGCGGAACTTCTTACACTCCGTCAAATTTTAATTATATCACAGAGTTGAGAAATGCGTCTGACACATTTATTGTAAATTATGTTGATAATCGAAATATATCTATTAAACTATTAACCTCAGTTCTTTCGATTTCTTCGATCTTTCTGACTCCGAACACTTATAATTAAATATTTAAAAATATAACTTAAACGAGCAAGAAATAATTTACTTTCATTTACTTTTAGTTTCAATTAAATCCCATGATTTCATCGATTAGGTTAGCTATAGCTCTACTTTTATCAGAAGTGAAGGGTTTCAATTTTACTAGATTCATAGTTTGCAGAAGATTTAATAAAGTATCGCATGTGCAATAGTATATATACCCATCTTTGTAAAGCTGTTCTGCTAATTCGAGTTGATGATTGTCCATGAGTAATTGATTTGTAACAACAATTAAGGGCTTTTTGGCCTCGAGTGCTTCTAAACAACTTCCTGCCCCTGCATGACTAATTATTAAATCAGCAAACGAAACGTACTTTTGGAGGGATGAATTCAAATGAAAAGACTCGATTGTTTTGAATCCACATCGAGGAGTGCAATCTGGATCCAAGGAAGTATTGCCGATTTGTAAAACCAGGTGATTGTATCCTTTTTCGTTCAACGCCTGAAACGATTCAAGATAATTCATGCTGATTTTCGTATTTTATGGCAAGAAATTTACATTTTTAAAATAATTTTTGAATGAAGTGAATTATGCAGAAAATTCCTAGTCTTGTACAAAAGAAGGAGTTACTGTGGAGTGAATTTAAACTTCAAAAAATGATTTATTATAATAATCGAATACAGTTACAAGGAATATAAAATTGTTCAAATCAATCTTTTTTATTTATAGTTTTAAATGTTATATTCATAATAGAATGTAATCTTTACCTTTAAAACTTCGTTACGAGTGATGATTTTTATTAAATCATCAAAATTCGTTGTTCCAACAGTGACAAATATTGATTTTGAAGTCATTTTGAGGTTAGGTTTGACTACTTTTTGTTTTATTGTTTTTAACTGGTTTTATTCAAATATTTTCAAAAAGCTGATTAGAGAAATTTTATTACGAGTATCGTGGTACTGTGAATAATATTGTGGGTAATTTGTAATTAAATAATCAAAAAAACTACAGTCAAGCCTCCACCATTTCAAGATTTCGGGAGGAGTCTGAAAAATGGAGGTCACTCGGAGGGGAAATTAGAAGTTGCGCATCAGGCATTTGCGCACACACGTATGTATATATGCGTGGGGTGTAAACTATCTGCGCAAACGCCTTCTTGAGAGTAGGAGCAAACGATTGCAAACGATCAAGACTGGTTGCGGAGAACTTGAAATGGTAGAAGTTGAAATGGTGGATGAGCGACTATATAATGGGCTTTTCATATCTCATCGTGCCGGCACGAGCTGGCAGCCAGCCCCACAAGACCGGAAAAGACAGACTGTTCTTCATCCCTTTCGCTCTTGTGGTGGGGCTGGCTGCAGCTCGTGCCGGCACGATGAGGTATGAAAAGCCCATTATGAAAACAGGCGAGTCGGGCCTCCACATTTCATCTTCTACCATTTCAGATTGCTTACATGCAGTCTTGATCGTTTGCCCCTACTCACGAGAAAGCATTTGCGCAGATAGTTTACACACATGCATGTATACATTCATGTATGTGGAAATGCCTACTACGCAACTTCAATTTCCGAGCGATTTGTACTGTCAACATGAACCTTTTCAAGTTTTCGGCGGAGTATTGAAATGATACAGGTCGCTCAGAGGGGAAATTGGAAGTTGCGCATCAGGCATTTGCGCACACACGTATGTATATATGCGTGGGTGTAAACTGTCTGCGCAAACGCCTCCTCGAGAGTAGGGGCAAACGATCAAGGCTACTTGCGGAGAATATGACATGGTGCTGGTCCGGCTGTACTAAATAAATTCAAAAATATCAAGATGTTAATCACCAGATGGCGACAACTTCGCATTTCTGTGACGAGCGACTATAGTTTCGCTCGATACTCACAAGATGGCAGACGAAAGCGGGAATTTGAAAATATGCGAATTT
>JBAGKK010516482.1:0-13575 GCA_037177015.1 Euceroptres primus
CTTTTTCTTCATTGACCTTCAAATCCAAGACTTACTTTGACTCATAGGAATAAAAAGGTCGAGACTAAACACACAACAATATCCTAATTGCTTTCGCTTACATACTCAACGTTGATTCCATGATACATATTTGGCAAAAGAAGATCTGATATTTGTCTAAAAACATAATCTCATATTTAAAATATAATTTTTTTAAAGAGTCAATGAATTGTCTCTCACTTATATTAGTTATATCTGAGAGATAGTCTGAGTGCTCATACATTAAATTAAGATGATTGCATATCAAAAATACTGGTGAGTTGAACCCTATTGCCGATGCAGGTAATCGTAAATAAAATGGTTCGTAAGTAAAATGGTTCGAATAGCTATTCTTGGTATTTTGAACTGAAGGCAACCTGATAAAAATGATGAGTCGACTGTACTCTGGATTATTTTATAAAGATTATAACAACTCGCGAAAATTCGACGCTCAGCTAAGGTAAATATCGAGAATTTTATGCACATGTTTTGATAATCGATCTGATTACCAAGACTGTTCAAAGAGGGTATGAATCTTCAGATTTAAAGAAAAAGAATTACAACAAACGTTTTTGGATTAACTCCAGCTCATTGCCATATTATTTGTATATAGGATTCCATACCTGTGAGGCATACTCCAGTCGCGACCGAACACATGCGTTATATAAAATAGTTACTGTTGTGGTTGCCCTAAAATTGTTACTCGATCTAATTACAAATCCTAATGCTCTCGAGGCTGCCACTGCTATAAATATAGATGGGGATCAAACATTACATCAAAATCACGCATTTTGTCTACTTGCTCTATGGTGATGTCGTCTATCTTATAATGAACCATTAATATAGAGTCGCTTTTATGATACGTCCTAATTTCGCATTCTTTTCACTGTTAATCTGTGATCATTACACCAAGTCAGTATCTCGTTTAAATCATTCGGAAATATCTTCGAATCGTTTTCGCAAGTTATTAACTCCGAAGATCTTTATATCGTCCGCAAACATTAGTATTTTCAATGACATCCTATAACCTATATCATTTACGTAGATTACAAACATTGGCGATAATAATGATGAACCTTGCTGAACATCAGACGTGGGAATATATGGATCTGACATTAAACCACCGATTTTAAAAATAAAAACTTTTGCAAACTTTCTCAATAACAATATCGGTCTGTAATTACAGAGTTCTTTTAGTTGAAAAAAGGACCGGTTCTTAATGTCATATTAAAAATGGTTTGTAACGGAACGGCCAGAATGCTCGAGCAAACCTTAACAAAGAAGTTTGGGATTCCATCACTCCCTGAAGTCATAGATGGCTTGAGTGATTTCGCTGCTTTTGCAATCTGATGGTTAGTTGGAAGGTAGGGCTCAGTCTGCCAATTAACGTGAATTGTATCTATTTTTGATGAATCTACCTTTAATATGTTTGACGGTCAAGTGAGTCTGAAATCAGTTTCACTGTTTTTTGTCAAATTATTACTGGAATTATACACGCTATTAAAATAACCTGCAAATGCATCAGCTATCTTCTTCGGGTTATCCAATAACTCCCCGGAGCTAAGAACTTCATTTGGTATATGTGAAATATTACCTTATTTCTTTACAAAGCCTCAAAATATAGAAGAATCTTCACAAATTTTATGTTCAGTCTTAGATATGTAAGAAATGTAATTCGTTTTGATTTCAGCTTTTAATGACCTAAAAAGGCACAGCATTTGTTCTTCGACATAATCAGAAGGATTGGATCGATTTTTTATCCAAAATTAATTTTTAAGCTCAATATTAATTTTATTAACGATTTCGAGAACCATGGAGGGTAATTCCTGGTCTTCAATTTTCTTCGCAGGCTAGAAATTTGTGAAATGCAAGATTTCGAATGGAAATTAATACACCACCCCCTCTCCTATCTAAACGATCAGCCCTAAAGATTGTAAAGAAGTTTGGATTAAAAATTTCGCTTGACTTAATGTTCGCTTTAGTCATGTTTCGGGTAGCGCAATGCAGTCGTACTTACAGATATCTGGAACGCATTCGCATTAATTTGGTATTCATACAGACAATTTGATATTAATACCGCGAATATTTTGAGATAATATCTTAAAACTTTATGTCGCTGGAAGTCCTGTTGTGGACGTAATTGGACGATTAATGGACTGTTGTTCCTGTGGATAATGCGCAGTCCTATTTCTCTCTATTGTATCCTTCTTCTCAATATATTCTTGATGTTGTGATACTTCTCCTGTTAAAGTTTTTTTTGTCCAGGGCAATCCGGATGTTCCGGTACTGTTCGTGCTTTTGAAGATTGTGCTTCTTGGGTGCAATAGACTTGAATACTTGGTCTACTAGATCCGAGAACGACAATATGATTTTTATTGGTCTTGGTCTTAAGAGTGCCTGCGAAAATTTTCCAAAACGAAATATTTTAGTAAGATTGTCTGTTATCTCATCTGCAATGATCATGTCAAGAAAGGCTAATATTGAATTTCCATTTGGTTTTTGGTCGACTCCAATATTCTCTAGAAGGTTGAAAAATATAATATTACTTTTTCGTTTCTCCCGTTCATCTAATTCTTTGAGTAACAAATTGACTGACGTGTTAGATTTATTTGGATTCTGTTCCAATTCAAGAATCTTTATTTCTAGGTCAGCTAAACGCTGTAACATAGTTGCATTATCTGTAGTGAGATTATTCTCTTCCAAGTTTTTTATCCTGTCCTCAACATTTTCAACTCGATTAGTTAGGCTGTTAACACTTAAACCAATTTCTGATACTTTGTTGGTTATTATCGTCACTTCCGTAGATAGACCTGTCATAGATCCTTTTATGTCGTCCAGGCCAGTTATTATTTCTACTCTGCGCGATTCCAGTTGCGTTTTTATTGATACCACCATTTGGTCTCTTAAAGTTGGGAGTAGTTGTGAGAAGTTGTGAGTTTCTTCATACCTCTCTATCTTTTTGGGCACCAAATTCATTTGATAGGTCATCAGATGATGCTGGCGAAGGAGACCGTGGTGAACTATAACATCTACGGACGAACTCGTTAGCAAAAAGAGAGCCTCGAAAACTAGGATGGTAGTATTCCCCACATCCCTCACACTGCACTGCAACTCTTAATATTTTGTTGGGACATTTTCTACATTTTCTATCCATGCTTCCTGGCTGTGAATGTTTTGGTAGTCTCAGAAAATTATTATTATCAGCCATCATTCCAGATTGAGCTTTTATTTGCCTATGAAGCTAGTTCAGTTTGTAAACACAATGGTTAAGAGACAATGTTTTCAGGACGGAATATACCTTCACTCTATACTACAGCCACATGTCGGGGCACTTCAACGACCTTGATTTCATTAATCGATACTAGTGCGAAGCATTCACCTTAACCACATCGTTCACCAACTTTATTACAGATCATTATTTAAATCTCTGCAAGACCGTATTAATATCACACCTCCAATGTTCTAAGATCTGAATCCGTTTAACACGTGCACCCCATAAAAGTTCGGTTAGGTATGCGTGTGTAACTTAACTTTACTTTCTTGTTGCTATACTTAAGTTGTTTGGTTAACTTCATTATAATGTTCCACAATAATTAGTCACATTTCAGATCACACCACTTTATTCAATATTTATCAATGCCGGGTAATACAAGACTGACCTACGGGTCCAAACGTTCCTTGATTGCCCTCATAAGCATGCGCGTAATATCCTTATTCCTATATATACAATATACGCGTATACCACATCCTTCCCCCGTGCCAAAAAAAATGATGAGATCCATTTTCTGTTTTCTTTTCTCTTAACCTACTGCAGTCTAGTCATTTTTGATATTAAATTACATAACGTAGTGCTCAGATATAGTACAGTAGTTACTTAAGTGCTACTCGGGGTAAGCGCCTGCGCGATTGTATGATCGATGCTTAACATTTTTCAGTTTCCTCTACAATGCATCCTTTACGGATATGATTAACATGTCTTTTAGCTATCAGATTATCGTTTAGTTTTACCGTGAACGTGACTGGTGACTTTTGTTCTAAAATTAGAGCATATGTCCAGTCTGGATAATTTTTTCTAAAGTCTTTAACCATTAATCTTTTCACCAACACTAAAGTTTCGAATTTTTGACTTAGGCCCGTTTCTAATTTGTGAAGTTTGACGTTTGTCTACGTTCAGTTCTACTAGTGGACGCAATAAGGAGAATCTGGTACGCAATTCGCGTTTATAGATCAATGACGCAGGAGAAACTCCTGTGGTTGCATGTGCTGTTGTTCAATAGTCAGATGAAACTTGTGTTATCGCTTCACCCAAAGACGAACCGCTTTCCCAAATTTTTTTAACTTTATTTTTTAATGCTCCCACAAAATTTTCTGCTGCGGGATTAGTGGCCTGATGATTAACTGGTGAAAAGGTATGCTTAATACCTCTCGCAGTGGTAAACTGATTAAATTCGACGCTTGTGAACGTAATGCCATTATCGGACACAATTTGGAAGGGAAAACCATGTCGAGCAAAAAAACCAGCATTAACCACCAAACATTAATCATTATCTTCGTAGTGATCACCCGGTAGTATAATCACCCGGTAACCCCAAAGAACGCAATTACTGTCGACACTAGGTTCATTGAGTTTCATGTAAAAAGGTGCCAACACATTATCAATTTTTACTGTGCTGGGTGGCCAACCATCTCGAATTGCTCTCATGACTCTACACAGTACGTTATCTTTAACCTTTATAGGACGGGGGTGGTCAAAATATCGACCACCTGTCAGGTTGGGGACTTAAAATGAGTTATCCATTGTAATTATATATAAATTTTTGGTCAAATGAAAACTCGATTTGAACCAAAATTTTTCCGTCCTCTAAAGGTTGAGCGTTTTTTGAACCACCTCTTTAGCGTTGATAAACCCTTGATCATTAATATATTTTATATTAATATTTAATTCAAAATCCTTGCTTTTATCAATGGTTTCCTCTTCCATAGGCAATCGTAATAGGCTGTCAACAACTGCATTACCTTTAGATTCAATGTATCTAATCTTAAACTAAAAAGCTGATATAAATAATGCCCAACGTAATCTATTCGCCTCAAATAACGGCCTCAAATCAAGGTCAGCAGTTTATGATCGGTTTTGAGCACAAATTCCCTTTTATACACATACATATAAAATTTTTCCACACCAAAAATAATAGCCACCGCCTCTCTATGAATCTGAGCGTAATTCGTTTCTGCTTTATTCAAAAACCGTGATGCAAAAGCAATCGGTCGCATTTGACTATTTTCCATCTTGTGAGAAATTACTGTTCCCAACCCATACGGTGATGCGGCGCATGCCAATATCAACTCTAAGTCGGGATCGTAGTGCACTAATACTTTTAAGGAAGCAATAACTTTTTTAATATTAATGAATGCCTCTTCACACAATTCGCTCTAGAGCCATTTATTATTTATTTTTCGTAAATCATATAATGGTTTAAGCTTCGTCGTTCTGTTTTCTACGAACTTTTCGAAATGCCCTACTAGACCCAGAAACGGGATTTGAGCATTTACAATTGCTTCAGTTTTGTTTAAAGTCTGTCGAATTCCTACCTTATTAATAATCAGACCAAAATACGGTATTTTATCGGCTTTGAAAACACATTTATCTTTATTGATTCTTAAACCGCTTTCACATAATCGTCTACAGAGTTGATCTAGTTTTTCGTCATGCTCCCCTTCAGTTTTACCTGTGAAGAATGCATCATCTAAAAAAAATCTACTCCCGGAAAATCTGCAGTTAACTCCTCTATGATTTTTTGAAAATCCACAGGAGCTGGCGCTATACCAAAAGGTAAACGATTATACCGAGCTAAACCTCTATGGGTAGTAATCGTCGTATATTTTTTACTATCCTCCTCCAATAATACCTGCTGATAGGCGTTTGATAAATCAATTTTAGAAAATTTTACTTCAACCGACAGTTTCTTTAAAATAGCTTCGCCTCGTGGTAATGGGGATTGTTTTATTTCGAAGCAGGGATTCACTGTAACTCTATAGTCACCACAAATTCGTATCAAGTCATCATTTTTTAGAAGTGAAACAATTGCCCACTCCGAAAAATCAACAGGTGTTAGAATATTACTTTTAATTAGTTTATCTAACTCAGCATTTGTCCCGTCAATTAATGCAAATGGCAGAGGTCTAGTCTTTTTAAATACTGGCTTTAAATTATACTTCATCGCCAGAGATATTTTTTTTTATTAAATGTCCCTAACCCATTCGCAAATAATTCTGGGTATTTCTTTTCTAGAATTCCCTGCACTGAAACAATAGGGCCCAGCTTATTAACATGTGTCAACGGAATTGGAAATAAATTAAACTTCCTGAGCCAAGGGCGACCTAACAGTGGAATATCTGTTTCAACTACATAACAATCACCTACGGCTTTCATTCCATTAAATTCAATTGATAAATTTCACATTACAGCGAAAGGGGCTATCACTAATCTCCTAACTACTTTAAATTTATCTTTCAATTTTTCCACTTCAATTTTAGGAAACTATTTCAATTTATCTCTTTCAGAAATCGTCGGAACTCTATCATTACATACTTTGTTTATTTCCTCTAACTTATAAATAGAATTTACCATGCTGTTGATAAGGTCCTCTTGATCCTCGTCATTGTTTTCGGACAGACTTGAACTAGATGAGTTAACTCCACGTAACTCCACAGTTACGACGCTTAATTTGGTTTCGCGTGACCCACTCTACCACATGCAAAGCACGTTGGTTTCTTCAAGGCTTGAGAACTCAGTTCATCTTTGCGCTGTAAATTATTTTTCATTTGTTGATGACCTATCTTGGGTACTTGTAGATTAGTTTCCGATGTACTGCTGGCTTCGATGTCCACACGAGCATTTATTTGAGCTGTTTCGACTTCACTAGCCAAAGCTACTGCCTTATCAAAGGTCAAATCTGTTTGATGGAAGAGTTCTATCTTTGTTGTCGTATCGTAGACTCCAGCAACAAATTGATAACGCAGGCGTTCTTGGTCGTTTGTGAATTTGCAATTGCGAACTGCCAACTTCAATTCCGCGCCAAATTCTCCGATTTTTATTTCCGCTTTTTGACTTACCACCGCAAACTTGACTCTTTCAGCTATTTCCGAAGGGGAAGGAGCTAAATGTTCATTTAATTTTTGGACCACTTATGCATAGGGGGCATTATTTCTCAACTGCCCCAACTTTAAAAGTTATGTTCTTCGATTTTCCTTAAATTCTGGGAATATGTTTACCTACCCAACAGTACTTAATTGACAAATTTATAGACCACGATTACAATGCTGCTGAGGACAACCAAGGGACGTTTGGGCCCGTAGGTCAGTCTTGTATCACCCGGCATTGATAAACATTTAATAAAATGGCGTGATCTGAAATGAGACTAATTATTGTAGAACATTACAGTGGCGATGAAGATAAATTGAACTTAAAGTACGCGTGTTATCGAATACGCTAAATGAACTTGGAACAGAGTGAGAACAATAAAAGTTATGTGAGTTGAATTAATATCGAAAGCAAATAAAAATGTGGAAAAATCGGAAGTGAAAACCGACTGGATTTATAAGCTTTCAAAAGCTGAAGTAGTGGCAAAGATTCAGGAATACGGTGCTGTAAATGTGGACAAATCTCAGAGTTTAGATGTGTTGTATAAACTTCTAGTAGTTACTGTACGAAAAAGTGACGCCGGAAAATTTCAGGATAGTTATAATTCGGATAGTGAGGAAACCAAGGAGAATATTAACGTGAAATAACAGAAGAATATACGGTGTATTAATAAAATGGGCTCGGTGGATAAAATTCACGTACAGTTTAAATTAGGTGTGGCCGATTGGAACATTTTTATTAAACGTTTAGAATTCTGTTTTGATGCTTTAGATATCGCGGACAAAAAAAAAACGCTCAGTGCTCTTAACAAAGGTGGCTACTGAGGCATAATTTCCTACGTAATCTGTCCGCTCCTCAAAAGCGGAAAGAACTAACCTATGGGGCATTGTTTTTCAACTACCCCAACTTTAAAAGTAATGTTTTTCGATTTTCCTTAAATTCTGGGAATATGTTCACCTACCCAACAGTACTTAATTGACTTTAAAGACCACAATTACCTCCCCTCTCCAAGTAGTGGGGGGGGGGTGAAATTTTCAACCCCAACGCCTGCACGGGTATTTTCAAAAGCCTGTAACTTCCTTTTTGTTTTAGCGGTTTAAATTTATTATGAGGGTTTTTGAACGTTTATTTTACACTCTTTCACTCTATTTTACTGAAGAAAAAAATATAAAAAATTTCAAGAATTTTTTAAACACTTTAATTGTTTATTTAACTTTTTTCAATTTAGGGTATTTTAATTTTTTTCTAAATGGTCTTAAAAGAAAGCTTCACTTTTTAGCTTCAAAAAAGGTCCTTAGTAAAAAAAAATGGTCCCGTGGATAGTTTTCGAGATATCGGCCTCGATGTGAAGGCAGTCCTAATGATCGTGCTTAGACGCAATCCTTTAGTATTCCACAGATTAGTTTGTAATTCTACCATTCTTTCAACACGTTCAAGTTCATTCAGAATAACACGAAATCAGCTAATAAACGATTTAGGAATGTTTGCTATCGGGTCAGAGGAAGTTTAAATTATTTGTTATTTGTTATAAACAAATAAAAAGTGCAAGTTACTCTTTTCAGAAGTGATGTTGATTTTTCTCAGTATGAATGATTCTCTACTATTATAGTGCATCAGTTTACAATAATGATTGATTATTCATAAATATTCTAGGAATAAATGCTAAATTTAACCGTTTTTATACATATAAATAGTGCTTTTTTAAATGAATCAACTGCAGAAAAATTATGAATTAACGCCTGTCATTAGCCTACGATCTGTAAAATCGTGAAGGTGGCAGTGCGATTTTAGACTCCTTTGGGGTGCTTAATTCAAGTGAGTCCACTCGCCTTTCACTATTCGGGGTGCTTGTTTTTTTTGAGTCCCCTCGCGTCTCACTATTCGAGGTGCTTAATTTTTATTAATCCCTTTGCCTCTTACTTCACAGCGTTTTCTAATTGGTTCGCCTTTTCTTCTCACCGGCTTCCATTTTATTCGCATTTGCTATGATATTCTCTCTGGTTATACGCGTTGCTTTAGTGGAAGTATCATTTTTCTTACTACTTTTCTTTTCTTTTGAAGTAGTCTCCGTATTCGTGGTACTTTTAGGTTTAAGAAAAATGTCAGTTTTCTCTTCATAAGAAAATCGTTTAAGGTTCAGCTGTCCCTTGTCGCTAGGGGTGAAAGCATGGTACTTGAGAGTACCGGGTATTGTGACAGCCTTACTGAACCGATCTGCTAATTCCAATGTCATTGCTGAATGATCATCTTGAGAACTGAAGAATACAACTGTTTCCTTTAAATTTTCTCAGGCCCATTTATATAAATCACGAGCACTTAGAATCTGCTTATCTGCTGGACGTTGCAAGCTGGCTCTTGCAAGTCGCTTCAAATTTCCTCCGATTCCATCGCATGGTCCTTTTCCATGCGCAGTTGGATGGAAAGTCCAGTCTGCTGGAATTTCAAAATCTTTTTCGTGGCACAAAAGGTTAGCGAAGTTATATTTATTTTTAAAATGCTGCGGTGCTCCATCTGTGATGTAATGAAACTTTTCCAGATGAAAATGCTTCTTAAGATATTCAACAATTAATTTTTGGCAGAGATAAGCAGCAACCGTGTCATGGTTTAAGTTATCGGAAATTATCGCCATGCTCACATGTTTCAATTCATCTCCCGACTTCAATTCATCTAACGACTGTGAAAATGAATGCCTGATTATTATTCCAGGAAAAAGACTGAACAGCATTTTGAAAAACGTAAGCATAATTTTCCGCGAAATCAAACATGATTAAGAAAACTCCAGCCAACAGAGTGTTTTTGAGATTCTTCATAAACGATGTTTGCATCTTGGCACAAAACTCATGAGATTTCAAGTTTACAAGTTTTTCACAGAGTCGTTCTATGAAGATATCGGTCTCAGCTACTTCAGTTACCAGATTTCTCCAATCTGTTTGTTGCCAAATTTGATATTTTAACTCACTGATGCAGTTTTCATCCAGAAGTTCAGCCAGGTGTTCCTTCAGAAAATCAATGCCCGGACAATTTTCGCATTCGCTGAAATGACATGCAGGAGTTAGATTAGGGAACATCATTAACTCTAAACAGTCGTGATAATTAATTAGTTTTATATCGGAGTCTTCAGTTAGATGCTTGATATCAATTGCATCTAACATAAGATGCACATTTTCGTGATAAACACACAAAAACTGTGTGGGTACCACTTCCTCCAGCTGAAACGCAATGTTGAGACCTAAGTTGTGCAAATTTTGAAAACCCAATTTTCATGTCCTCATTCTCTATTTTACAACGGTCGTATAACTTTGACAGGTTGCCCAAGATGAGTCGTTTTTGCACATGTTCGCGAGCTCCGTCTTCCTTTTTTATGGATACAAAATCCTTCTTCCTAGGCATTAATCGACTGTTCTCGGCATCTTCATAAAAACTAGTCACTGCTACTTCAATTTTTGGTAGCAGTTTTCTTCCTAGCTTGAGTCCAGGCAAAGCCAGTATTCCATGCTTTTGAAATAATTAGTGAGCTTTCCGAACTTAACGTTCCGTTGCACGCAAATTCTTCCATTACCTTTCTACGGCTTCAATATTTAGGAGAAACTGTGAGTAATGTCACTTTTTCGTCAAAAGGTAAGTACCTTAAATTTTTCTATAATTTTTTGAAGAGTTTCTAGACCTGCTATGTGATTATGATCTTTACAACCACTATATTCCATCGAAACCAATAAAAAGTGTGGATCATCGCTGATTTCTTTTTCTACACTATCTTCACCGCCATAAACAACTTCTTCCACTTTAACAGATTCTTCTTCCATGCTGGATTCATTTGGAGGCACTTGTAAACTCAATTTATTACATTCTTTTCTACAAGGCTGGCAAATTTTAGCGCTGTTCGGCAATTGAGGAAATTTTAACCTTTGACTTACCGACAAACGTCTTAAGACTGATGTTTTCCAATGCTTTTCCTTGGGAAAAGGATTAGCACAAAAATTACCCGAAGGTATTTTCATTGACATTATTACTTTGAGAAAATTAAATAAGACTCAGAGAAATGTCCTCTTGTGTCAAGAGAATACGTTTTGACACAAATGAAATTTCCTCTTATAAAATTGAAGGTTGAGAAGATTTTCATTTGTCTCAAAAAGAATCTTTTTGCAGCAAACATTATCCATTTGCGACAAACTTCATTTTTAGAAGTCACTTGTTTTTTATTTGTTTTGCATATAACTTCATGAAGAACAAATGAAAAACAAGTGACTTCTAAAAATACAAGTAGACTGTTATTGCATTCAACCGCTCAAATGCTTAACATTGAGCTACGGCACCAGATTCATGAAAAATAGACCATTAAGACATTGTGAAATTTTCACTTTGATATAAATCAGCAATAACTAGTAGCCAGAAAAACAAAAACGAAATTATTTATTCAGAGTTTTGGCTTCAGAAATACACTGGAATCTCTTTTTAAGTCGTCTCTGGATAGGCGTTTCAGAAATGTGTTTCGAGGTGAGGGGTCCAAGGGGGGAGGAAAGCTTGGAGCTCAACGAAGTTGCGCAAGTAGCGTAGCAACTAAGTGCGCAGTAGTGGCGCAGTAGAATTCCATCGGTTCGCACCAGTTCGTTTTCAGTGTTTTGGTTATGCGTTATGTATAATAATTCATAAATAATAACTAAATAAAACTTAGCAGTAAAGTAAACGTTAAATTATACTTATATTTAAAAAATATTTTTCACTCGTGACAAAAATCAAACAGAAATATTTCATACGGCTCTGACTTGTTTACCTTTCGAGCGATCTCGATTTATGCGAAAGACATTCAGGCAACCCCCGAAACCCGTCATAAATCAGAGTTTCTCAGTGTAAGTTGAAAATTTGGCAAACAAGTTAGTAATCGAAATTTACTTACATTTGCAAAATGAAGGCCAAGTCTAAACGTTATAAGAGTTTCTATGCACATATTAAAATCAAAATTTGTTCATTAAATGAAATTTTTGGACGGCTGTGTATGATCAATTAATAATTAATGTAAACTGACAAACTATAATAGTAAGGAATCAATCATACTGAGAAAAATCAACATCACTTCTGAAAAGAGTAATTTGAACTTTTTATTTGTTCGTAACAAATAACAAATAATTTAAACTTCCTCTGACCCGACAGCAAACATTCCTAAATCGTTTATTAGCTGATTTCATGTAATTCTGAATGGTAAGAATGGTAGAGTTGCAAACTAGTCTGTGGAATACTAAAGGATTGCGTCTAAGCACGAGCATTAGGACTGCTTTCACATCGGGGCCTATATCTCGGAAACTATTCACTGGAACATTTTTTTACTAAGGACCTTTTTTGAAGCTAAAAAGTCAAGCTTTCTTTTCAGACCATTTAGAAAAAAATTAAAATACCCTAAATTGCAAAAAAAGATCAATGAACAATTAAATTGTTTAAAAAATGCTTAGAATTTTTTTATTTCTTTCGTCAATAAAATTGAATAAAAGAGTGCAAAACAAACTTTCAAAAATCCTCATAAAAAATTTAAATCGCTGAAACAGAAAGGAAGTTACAGGCTTTTGAAAATACTCGTGCAGGCGTTGGGGTTAAAAATTTCACCCCCCCCCCCCCACCACTTGGAGAGGGGTGGTAACCGTGGTCTATAAAATCAAATTACCAGAATTTAAAGAAAATCGAAGAACATGACTTTTAAAGTTGGGGCAGTTAAGAAATAATGCCCCATAGGTTAGTTCTCTCAGCTTTTGAGGAGCGGACAGATTACGTAGGAAATTATATGCCTCAATAGCCACTTTTGTTAAGAGCACTGAGCGTTTTTTTTTTTGTCGCGATATCTATAGCATCAAAATAGAATTCTAAACGTTCAATAAAAATTTTTCAATCGGCCACACCTAATTTAAACTGTACGTGAATTTTATCCACCGAGCCCATTTTATATCCTCATTTCATATCCTTCTGTTCTTTCACTTTAATATTCTCTTTGGTTTCCTCACTATCCGAATTATAACTATCCTGAAATTTTCCGGCGTCACTTTTTTGTACAGTAACTACTACAGCACCGTATTCCTTAATCTTTGCCACTACTTCAGCTTTTGATAGCTTATAAGTCCAGTCGGTTTTCACTTCCGTCTTTTCTACATTTTTATTCGCTTTCGATATTAATTTAACTCACATAACTTTTATTGTTCTGACACTGTTCCAAGTTCATTTAGCGTATTCGATAACACGCGTACTTTAAGTTCAATTTATCCTCATCGCCACTGTAATGTTCTACAATAATTAGTCTCATTTCAGATCACGCCATTTTATTCAATGTTTATCAATGCCGGGTGATACAAGACTGACCTACGGGCCCAAACGTCCCTTGATTGTCCTCAACAGCAAGCGCGTAATGTCCTTATCTCTCTCTCTCTCTCTCTCTA
>JBAGKK010516503.1:0-13569 GCA_037177015.1 Euceroptres primus
CATTCGAAGAAAGCTTAGAAGCTTCAATTTCTTTTAGAATTAAACTCAATTTCGAAAAATTCAATGTTCTAAACGTGACCAAAAAGGTACTAATTTGCACTGACAATTCGATCGGACGGATGCACACCTCTAAAATGAACTTTTAAGATTAATTAAAATGCAACTAATTTTTTCCTCTATCCTCGCTTGGAATTATTATAAAGCAGGTTGATTGAACAAATTAAAGTTGATGATCAACTGTCTCGTTAACTAAACGAATTTAATTAATTAAACAAACGTCATCGGAGGCAAATTGTCCTCATTTCGAGGTAATATTCCTCCTTTCAGTGTTATTAAAAATGAATTTATTCCGAGGTAAAAGGGTAACATTTGCCGCTAACGAGACCACAGAGCAACGCTTTGTTGTTTGAGGTATATATTGCATTTTCGTGGCAAATATATATATATTTGGCATTCTTGTTGGAGTTCACTTCTGTAATTAAATCAGGAGCTGACTACAACGAAAAGCTCTATACGATTCTTCGATTTTTCTTCCTCGTTTTTCACAACCCTCGCTAAACTTTTTATATTTTGTTTCAGCTTCCATTCTCTTTTCTTGGCCAACTTTATTGAAATTGGGAGTTTCAGTGAGCTAAAGGATAAAAGGAAAATCCGTGAGTTTCGCCAACAATAGTAGCTTTTCTTCTTCAAAGTTAAACTCTAGGCTCTAGGCGTTAATGAGCGTTAACGCGAAGAGCTGTTTGTCGATAAAGAATCAACGTCCGAGGCTTGAGGTTCACTTCCAGTTTTGTTGGTATAATTCTACCTGGCAGTTTTCCTTGCTGACTTAATGTTACTTTAACTAATTGCTCTCGATATTCACTGACTGTAAAATTCACTGTTCCTTTCCGATTAATCGATTGAAATCAGATTAGGTATTCTCATCCCTGTAGTTTGTGAAAGAACAAAGTTGAAGATTTTCTTGAGCAATTGTTTTTACAAAATATTTACTCTCAACTGGCGTCTTTTATTTTTTTTTATACAAAAAAGTTGTCTCCAGACTTTATGGAAAAATAATCTTGGATAGAAGCTAAAGTCAATTTTAGTAATCAATGGTATTGGTTTAATAATTTTCAAATAGTTTCTCATTCGAATCAAGTTTTTACTCTGTGTAAGCTTGTAATTATATACCATTTGTTGGAAGGTGAATTATGCAATTTTCTATTGACATCTGATATCTCTTACCAGTCTTCAAAAACTCGAGGTTGTGGATCGGACGTTTCAAGGATATAAGATTATCAGTGAAGCGATGCAGGATTTTAATGAATTACTTAGTTGGAAAGTAGTGTCTAAAAATATGGAAAATTTATTCCTTTTATCTGAATAAATCTTTCAATTCTCGAAAACTGAATCAAGACTTTGACCTTTGGTTCAATTGAAATGCATTTTTTTCAAGATGCATCTCGAAAATAACCTGCATTCTGTTGCAAAAATAATTCATCTCAACACCTTGTATCTTATTTTTAAAATGTGGTTCAAGGACACTCGTTATTACTTTTTTAAAAGCAATTTTCCTCCAGTTTTTTTTTCATTTTTTCGAAAATTGATTGAAGAGAGAAAAAAAGCGTAGACTTTTTTTCCATTCCAATTTCGTTACCCAATCTTATTACCACGTTCGCGCGGACTTTTATTCATCAGAGATTCGTGTAGACACCTACACAGAATTTTTTTCCGATACTAAATCGACGGTTTGATTTTACAAACGAAGTGGACTCGAATCGAAACTGTGGACTTTCAATTTACGTTGTCAGAATAAAAAATAATAACCCGCAGACTGTGAAATATTTGGCGTTTATCTGGAAATGATGTAGAATTTGAAATAGACACTTTGACGCTGTCGTCATCGAGGCTTTTTTATGGCACCTATCATATCCGGGTCTTTTAACTTAAGCCCTTTCCCCCCCAAAGAAATAGATAACATACTGATCTCGTTGTCTAAAAGTGTCACGTAAGCAGTCCACCGCCTTTGCCAGCTTCATATCACTTTATCATTTTCCGGAATTTTCTTGGGGAATTGAGAAATTCGATTTTAATTCACGGCTGACCTGCTTTTCCGAGTTTAGTATTCCAGAAAACGCCCCGCCAGGAGCTTTAATTTTTTTTCATTTATATTTCCTTGGAGGAAAATCTTGAATTCAGTTTTCTCAATTCCCATTTCTGTTAACTCTCGAATTTTTCAACGAAGTTTTTAAGGAGTTTTTCAATATAATAAATATATTAAATATTGAAAATATTATTTTCCAATCTGTGAATTTAATATTGTTCTTTCGTGCTTACAAGAAATACTTTCTATCTGTATTCTAATGGAGTCACAAATTAACTAGAGAGAGAATGTTTTTTTATTTTCAAATATGAAGAGGAGTTGAAGATGACGTTGGATTCCATTTTCAATTTGAAAGAATTTCTCAGTCCTTATTTTCTCTTGGTGAGATGGAAACAAAAGATCTGCCTTGAAATATGAGGAGATTGACAACGAAAGGAAATAGCTCCCTGCTCTTGAACGTTATGACACTATAAGCACTTCGCAAAGCACGAGTGGAAAAAAATCAAAACGAATTTGTAGCTATGCAGCATATTGGCTTGAAATCGCAAAGGTAGCTAGATTTATTTTTTTCCACCTTGCTCTCTCGAATTTTATTCCGTTAGCAGCCGCTGGTATACACTCAAAGGAAAATGATAATGCTTGGAATACTATTTTTTTCCACACTCTATTCACTGAGATTTTATTCCCAGAATACTTTTCTCTACTTGAAACTTCAATATTTGCAGAGCTAGGATTTCTAGAATATTACACATATATTTGATCTTACTTGGAAAGTATGGATGAATCTAATACAGTAGAGATTAAATTTTGACTGACATAAAGTCTCAAATTTACTGAGATTATGAAAGATTCAGGGACAAACTTTTGTTTCATTACAAAAATTAAATGAAAAACAGAAGTAGAAAAAATATTAAGTACTAAATGTATTCTAAAAAAAAATTAGTATCAAGTACTAAATACTGAAATCAAGAGCAAAATAATGTTTGTTACTCAAATGAATTCTCTCATCGATTTTGAAAAGTCTCTGCTGAGATGAATTATTAAAATTGAAAAATTCGATTTTTATTTATTAGCTAATTTCTGATGCATAGTATTTTGATTTAACTAACGAGCTATAGATTAGTTTCTTGGCAGGTTGGTGATAAGCTTATTGCTTGTTGTCGTCTTAGAAGAAAAAGAAGATAAACAATAAGAAGATAAGAAGATAAACTACTCTGTTTTCAAAACTTGGAAAGATAACGTGTTCTCATTTATTTAAAAAACGGTTAGATCTGAAGAAACAAAGTTGATGCAAGTTGTCGGAAAAATATTAAATTTCCCTTTACGTGAGTCATTAAATCTTAAACGCAGCATGCAATAATTGATTAGAATATCCAGAAAGCGTCATACAAGTTCGAACAGAGGGTTAAAGTTCATCTTCTTCTGTGATTAAGAAACATTGGAGACAAATAAAATTCTTAAATTATGCAAATTTATTATTCAATATATTTAGCAAGTATCAGGAAATTAGTAGGAAAAAATATAGGATAAGAATTATCAATTCTAAATAAACATGAGAGTCATCATCTTCTGTGATTAAGAAGCATTGGAGACAAATAAAATTCTTAAATTATGTAAATTATGTAATTATGTAATTATATTTATTATTTAATATATTTAGTATCAGGAAATTAGTAGGAAAAAATATAGGATAAGAATTATAAATTCTAAATAAACATGAGAGTCATCTTCTTTTGCAATTAAGAAGCATTGGAGACAAAATTCTTAAATTATGTAATTATATTTATTATTCAATATATTTAGCAAATATCAGGAAATTAGTAGGAAAAAATATAGGATAAGAATCATAAATTCTAAATAAACATGAGAGTCATCATCTTCTGAAATTAAGAAGCTTTGGAGACAAATAAAATTCTTAAATTATGCAAATTTATTCTTCAATATATTTAGCATGTATCAGGAAATTGGCAGGAAAAAATATAGGATAAGAATTATAAATTCTAAATAAACATGAGAGTCATCTTCTTCTGCAATTAAGAAGCATTGGGGACAAATAAAATTCTTAAATTATATAAATTTTGTAATTATGTAATTATATTTATTATTCAATATATTTAGCATGTATCAGGAAATTAGTAGGAAAAAATATAGGATAAGAATTATAAATTCTAAATAAATATGAGAGTCATTATCTTCTTCTGTGATTAAGAAGCATTGGAGACAAATAAAATTCCTAAATTATGCAAATTTATTCTTCAATATATTTAGCATGTATCAGGAAATTAGTAGGAAAAAATATAGGATAAGAATTATAAATTCTAAATAAATATGAGAGTCATTATCTTCTTCTGTGATTAAGAAGCATTGGAGACAAATAAAATTCTTAAATTATGCAAATTTATTCTTCGATATATTTAGCATGTATCAGGAAATTAGTAGGAAAAAATATGGGATAAGAATTATAAATTCTAAATAAATATGAGAGTCATTATCTTCTTCTGTGATTAAGAAGCATTGGAGACAAATAAAATTCTTAAATTATGCAAATTTATTCTTCGATATATTTAGCATGTATCAGGAAATTAGTAGGAAAAAATATAGCATAAGAATTATAAATTCTAAGTAAACATGAGAGTCATCATCTTCTGTGATTAAGAAGAATTGGAGACAAATAAAATTCTTAAATTATGCAAATTTATTATTGAATATATTTAGCAAATATCAGGAAATTAGTAGGAAAAAGTATAGGATAAGAATTATAAATTCTAAATAAACATGAGAGTCATTATCTCCTGTGATTAAGAAGCATTGGATTCAAATAAAATTCTTAAATTATGTAAATTATGTAATTATATTTATTATTCAATATATTTCAATATATTTCTTGATATTCATCCAGATGAATATCAGGAAATTAGTAGGAAAAAATACAGGATGAGAATTATAAATTTTAAATAAACATCCAAGTTTTTTTTTATCCCATATAGTATCGAACCACTTCAAAGGGCTGCGAATCGGAAATGCGCGATAGAGATTTAAAATGTGCTTTGAAAATTTAATATTTTTCGCTAATGGAATTTTATATTTTTCTGCAAATATAAATGTTCTCCACGCTACGTTTCAAAAGTTTATGTGTACCAAAAAACAAATTTCCCTCATAAATTCGTGAAAACTCAAAGTTGAAGAGGCAATAAAAGAAAGTTTCATCTGGGTTCGGAATCGTCAATATTATTGGTCTGAATAATTGTTCAAGTCTGTTAATTTTATGTGGAGTAAATTTTAATTGTCATTATGCTTTTTCTCAGGTTTCTATATTCGAAGCCAGTTTGGGAGTTAATTAAATTTTACTAATTTAACGAGGATGGCTGCTATAATTAAGTGACTCTGCATGGTTAGGAATGCTGCGAAGTAGTACGAGTTTTGGAAGGTTAAAAATGGAACCTCATTACAGACCTTACAAAGAGCAATGCAGTTTGCTGTTGTCGACATGAAAGGCCATTATGTGCATTCGTGTATCTCGATTATTGGAATTGTTATTCCAGAATCCACGAAAAAAAAAGAATGCAAAAATTTGCTTCTAGCTTTATATTTCATTAATATGTATTTGAAAGTTTTGAGGAATTCCAATTTATTAATTTAATTGTGTTCAAAGAGACCAATTTGTCCTGATTTGATGAAACGAATAATAATTTATCATCTCGGAGATTTCCAAGTTTTGATGCATTGAATCTGACATTATTCCAATTTAAAAAGTTGAGTTTCTCGTTTTCTGGCTGGTGCGTTTCTTGGGAAGAGTTGGTAGTCGGGGATTTTGAATATTTTAATCTCCGCTGAGGATCCAATAAGGAGAAAAAAAGTTACAGAAAACTCGGAATCACGATGTTAGTGATCAAAGATATAGATTTTATTATTAAAAAGGATGGGAGCCTTCTCTCTGTACTCAGAGGCAAAATTTAATCGAAGCTTGGCTATTCTCTTGAGTCTTGGGCAATATAACGGCTGGGTGATCGTAACAAAGGAGAAAAGCAGAGCTCCGGGAATTCTTTTCACGAATATTCCTTCAATTTGGCGCGTCCATAAAAGGGGGTTAAAAATACCACCCTGGCCCTGTGCAGTCTCATTAGCAGCATATATATTAAGGTGTAATCTAGACGATGACAGAGTTTATAAACGGGCCTGCAATCTTGTTTGATTATCATTCTCGACTTTTTCAATCTTGTGTTTTGACCGAGCAACGACTCGAGTTGGTTTACTTCTCAGGAAAGAAAATGATATGATATACCGTCTAAACGTTTCTCAAACCCGCTTCATGTTCCCATAAAATTCATATTTGCCGAGCGCTTGAAATTCTTTCTCCATTTTAAATTTAAATTTTGAAATTAAATTCCAATATCAAACTAAAATGCCATTTTTAAATTCCAAAGGTCTCTGAAACTTTTTATATAAAATTTGATTTGTTTAATTTCAACATTTCAAAAGATACAGATCTGGGACAAGAGGCTTGAATTTATAACGACTTGTGTAATTTGAGCAAAGCAAAACAAAATCTCGAGTAAAAAGAAAGTCAGTTTTTTAAAATTTATTTTAGAAAATTATGAAGCAGCGATACGAGTTGTGAATTTTAATTTGACTGTAATTAGTGTTTAAACCCGTTCACGTTTCTGTAAATGCGTTAAAAATGAGGCACTTTAAATTTAAAGGTGAAATGAGTGTGATAGCATCTTGTACACTAATTAGCCTGTGTGGCGGTGGTGTCAAACACGAGTCTAGGTTCATAATTAAGCATGCTGCATGAACAGTCACGTGCTCTGTCGCTCGTCATTAGTAGGCATGTGTTTAAAGTTATCGTCTTTGCATCACCTTCTTCGCAAGAAGGATTGAAAAAATATTTAAAAAATATAAATTTTTGTTTTTTTTACTTTATAATTATTATTAGAAATGAATTCTTGAAAATTTTCAAGATAAATTAATTAAAATGAAAAATATTCCAAAATTACGACTTCACAACTTAAGGATTTCCATATTAAAAAATATTTGATTCTAATTTACGAGGGAGATGAAATTTCAATTTTTAAAAAAATTTATGTTTTATATTAAGATTCGCGACAGCGAATAAGTTGAATATCTAACATCTTGATAGAAAAAAATCTACGAGAGATTATAAGAGACATTCTCTTGGTTGAATTTAGTTTAAAAACTTTAATATTAAATCAGGATGTCTAGCGTCCTGGAAATCCTTGAAAACCTGGAAAAGTCCTTCAATTTTTTTTACCTGGAAAAACCTAGAAAAGTCCTTGAATTTCACTCAGAGTCCTGGAATTCTTATATCTCTACCTTTGAATTAGTAGTTATCTTCGAATGACAGGGTTGCTACAGAGAATTTTTCAGTAGTTTTCTTGGAATGACAGGGTTGCATCAGAGAATTTTTGAAAGTCAGGGAATTTAAAAATGGTCAGGGAAAGTCAGGCAAAACCTTCAAAGTGTCAGGGAATTTTTTTTATTCAACAAATTAAAATTATATCTTAATAAGTTATAATTGCAATTTAACAATTATTATAATTATATAATTATAATATTACAGAATTAAGGATCACAGTCAATCCCCTATGTTCCTTTTTTCCCCTTTCCCCTATTATTCTCCAAATCTCCTAAAATCACTTTTTTTAGAGTTTCATTTCTTTTTGTCCCGCTTTCTCCCGTTTTGTATTCAAATTTCCCAATAATTTTTCAAGAATTATGAGAAATAAAAACTTGTGACTTTCAAAAACTCTTTTAATGTTTCCTTCAATTTCCTATGATTTCCAAATTTTCAAAATCTAAGAAAGTCTCCTAAAATCTCTTAAAATCCTCCAGAATTTTTAAAACTGATTTAAAATCCTTAAAAATTCTTTAAAATATTTTAGACTGTTCTAGAATCTTCTGGGTTCTCCTAGAATAATTTTTTAAAATAATATCCCAAAATTGTTCAATATTCTACAACATATAGGTGTATATTAGACTTTTCCAGAATCTTCTAAAATTTTCTAAATATTTCCGTAACCTTCTACAATTTTTTACAGAATTTTTTAGAATCCTCCAAAGCCTAAAAAAGATTACCGAAATTCTCTCAAATTCTTTCGAATCTTTAAAACGTGTCTGAAAGCTGTAAAAATTCTCCAAAATATTCTAGACTGTTTTAAAATCTTCAATCATTTTAGTTGGGTAAACAGAGCATTAAAAGTGGTTTTTTTGAGCTTATGCAGATAAATGCAGTTAGCTGAAATCAAGAATTTCATAAATCACATAATAAACATTTTACATGGTTCATTTATAATTGTGTAAATTATTTCTATCGTATAGGTTCCAGAAAAAAAAGATTTGTCCCATGAAAGTTTATGGTATTAATTAAAAAATGATACCTTATTTTTACCCGAAGAACCTGGTAAAGTCCTGGAATTTTTTAATAGACACCCTGATTAAAGTAATTATTAAAAAATAATCAGTATAGAAATATACCAATAATGAAGTTAATAATAATAAACCAAGTAATTATAATTAAAAAAGAGAAACAATGAAATATGTATTAATGATCAAAAATATAATTGCGAAATACTGTATTATTTTTCTGCCATTAATTTGAACTCAAAATAATAACAAACGAATTTTTCACGTGTATTATTTTTGACGAGATAATATTTATATCGTGGGTAAATAAAACCACCAACAGTCAATAATTTTCCATAATTTGGGAGGTGGCTTTTAATCCTCGGCCTAAATTAAATCTCGTGGGAGATGAAATTAGAATACAAATTTATTCGTTATTTAGAAATTAGAATCCTGAATGATATATACGAAATCCATCGAGGTGTCTCAAGTTCTAACTCTAGTATAGCTTAGACTTTCGTAAATCCCTAAATTTATTTCTCAAGCCTGCATCCAACGATATGCAAATACAAAGAGTAGCGTTCAGGTCACGCAGACTCTGGAAAAAAATAATACTTTTTATCGGGTCAAAACGTGTGATTACGAGTAAGACGCGGTTGTTTCCGGCAACATATAGTTTTTTTTTTTTTTGCAAAACAAGAAACGAGAAAATCGGTACCTTAGCTTGAATGCAGCAGCAAGGCCATTAGTCACGTTCATTCGCTACAAGTTTCCTATTTCGGGAAACCATTATGACTAGCTTTAGCAAGAATACATGACCGAGCTTTTTTACACCCACGTTTAAGCTCGGTTCATACATTTTGTGTTTATACGTCGGAATAACATGGTTGGCCAAACAATGCTTGGTCCATGTCAGCCTGACAGCCGTGCTCTATAAATCGGTCTCAGTAATAATATTTGCCCCATGACCTATGATTTCTCTCGTTTAAAAAAAAAAGTGAAAACTAAAGAAATGATGATCCACTTTCTTTGAAAAAATATCACTCGGCTTGCTTCGTGAAATTCAGTTTGCCCTCGTCAAACATCTCTTTAATTTCATTATCTACTTCTTTTTCTAACAATGAATCGGCCGGATGAATTATTCCAGGAGAGTTAAAAAAATGTGGAAAGCGAGCGGGAAATTCACATACGAGTAGATAATTGTTCAGTCTATGAGCTCTAAAAAGGAAAATAATGAGAGAATTTTAATTCCGAGTTGAGCAAGTCCTTTTTGTTCAAGGGAAGCACCGGAGAATTTTTGGCTCTCTGAAATCCTATTAATTTTGTTTCTAGTGCATTCTCATACTGAGAACAATATTCCTGAGTAAGAGAAAATTTAAAAATTGTTTTAGACTATTAGAGCTTTAAAACCGCATTTTAGAGTAAAATTTGAAATGCTTTTTATTCTGCTCCAAAAATCAATATTATCAATTGGTATTTTTTTGCCCACTTTTTAAAACATTTTATAGAACCTGTCATACGGATTTTAACAGTATTAGTCTATCTTTTCAAGAATCATATTTTTTTAAACACGATATTTTTGTATTTTAATCGAAAAATGTTCTGAATTTTTTTTGTGGTATCACAGAAAAAGTAAAGGATACAGTTTAACTGAATTCCAGCGTTAAATTACCTGCAACAAAAAGTAACTTTACAGGATCAATTTTACCCAAATATCGGTTAAATTTAGTGATGCGTTTTAAGTTTTTTCGAGACACATTCGAGATTTTCTCGAAACATGATCAGATGAGATCAAAATTGAACGGAGATCGTGAATCTCAAATAAAAAATTCGAGATCTAGACGTGAGATTCTCGAAAATTCGAGACCTCGAGTCGAGATTCTCGAATATTCGAGACCTCGAGTCGAGATTCTCGAATATTCGAGACCTCGAGTCGATATTCTCGAAAATTCGACACCTCGAGTCGATATTCTCGAAAATTCGACACCTCGAGTCGATATTCTCGAAAATTCGAGATCTCGAGTCGAGATAATCGAATTTCTTATTCGGGATTCTTGATCTCTGTTCAATTTTGAACTCATCTGGCCATTTTGCGAGAAAATCTCGAATTTGTCTCGAAAAGTCTCGAAATGCATCATTAGTTAAACTTTCTTTTTAATCTCCATGACAACACATGTATTTTGAAAGATGTTAAGTTGTCTGAATAAACATTTTTTTTCTGAACAATTATCAGCAACAAATATCATCCTTCGGTTTTTTTATAATCACTTTCAATAGCAAAACTATTCTAATTTGGGCCGAAACGTTTGCCGATCTTTAAAGTTTTTATTTTTTTTATAACTAAGTAGATCTTAAGAAATAGATCCCATAGCCAATGAAATATTATCAACGATTTCATATAAAGGGTCAATGAAAAAATACGTGTCTTCCAACATGTCACAACTCAGTAGGAATATAAGTAACTTTTCTGAATGGAAAAATCAAATTTAAGAAATGTTAATATTATAACATAAAAATTAATCTCCAATCGCAAATTTTATTATTCCTAAACGGCATTTTTTTATTACAACTTTAGGCAATGAATATGTCGATGGACTAAAATTTCACCGGTGCCTAATTTGGGCCCTACAACTTCTAGAACGTTTTCAAAGGCTGTTATTTCAATATTAATATTCTAATAATTGTAAAAAACTATTTTACTTAATACTTATTTAATTTGAATCTAAAGCAAGGTCTTTCGCAATAAATTTTTCTTCTTCAAAAAAGTTTATAATCATCTGGGACATAAAAGGTAATTTATGTTAATACTACGGAATTGAACTTTCGAAAGTGGAGATTTCATTCAAGAAAATTTGACAAATTTCATTTCAATGATTTGCATTTCAGTTATAAAATATATAAAAGTTGCGTTCTGCTTCAATTTTACTTCCGCGCCCTTGGGACATCAATATTACTCTGAAAAATTCACATCTGTCCATCACATCAGTCACATCACAGCGTCCAAAGACGCTAAAATTTTTTTTGCTGAAAAAATTATCTTACTCGATATTAAAAATTCTGAAGAAAGATTTTAATTTAGAGTCAATGAAAATAATTGAACAGAAACTTAATTCCAAAAAAAAAAGAATGTTTCTCTTTATTTCGGATTTTTCAAGGTTCTTTAAGGTCTCACATAACGAAATTTCTCAATATCGCTTTATTGAGTCTTATATACAGATAATTTTTATGAAGAAATCGATGACAAAGCAGACTTCGAGTGTCTGATAAGGTACTAAAAAACTTTTGCAGGCTATCAGGTACAATACTCTAATGCTATTGTCAGCCAAGTTTTAGCTCTTTTTTTTATATTCGGGCATTGTACGAAATATCCTTCACAAAATTTTATGGAAAATCAGATATGTGCGTTCCTTTCCGTATCCTACAAATTGCATTCAGGGATTGATAACTCTCGCTTGAGGCTTTCCGGATTCTGGATCAAGTCATCAGATCCATTGTAATCGTTTTATCTTTGAAAATTCGATATTCGATACCTAACCGACATTATACACACGACATTAAGTTCTGAATATGACCTCAGCTATACGCTACGTTATGAAATATCTTGTGGCGAGTTTATATCGAAATAAATATATGATGCACGAGCTAAAATTAATCGGAAAAAAATATAAAAAAGTATTTTTATACTTCATGGGATTTCTTTACAGGCAGGAGTTTATCAGGGAGAATTTTAAACTTTCTGATTTAGAGACTATAGTTTTCAGTTCTGTAATTTATGAAATTTCTAACCCAAGTTTTATATTCAATTAATTTTATATTTGCCTCTGACCATTAAAACAGGGTGTCTAGCGTCCTGGAAATCCTTGAAAATTTGGAAAAGTCCTTGATTTTTTTTACCTGAAAAACCTGAAAAAATCCTTGAATTTCACTCATAGTCCTGGAATTCTTATCTTTAGATATTTGAATTAGTAGTTTTCTTCGAATGACAAGATTGCTACGGGTCATCAGAGAGTTCTTGAAAGTCAGGTAATTTAAAAATGGTCAGGGAAAATCAGGGAAAGTCAGGCCAAACCTTCAAAGAGTCAGGGAACTTTTTTGATTCAACAAATTATAATTATATCTCAATAAGTTATAATTATAATATTACAAAATCAGGAATCACATCCTCTATTCCCCCTTTTTCCCCCTTACCCCTATTATGTATTCTCCAAATCTCCTCAAATCATTTTTTTAGAGTTTCATTCCTTTTTCCCCCTTTTTTTCTCTTTTTATATTCAAATTTCCAAATAATTTTCCAAGAATAATGAAAAAATCTCTTAAGCCTTAAGGGATCATACCACTTTAGACGCCCGAAAAGAGGCTATTTTTGCGAATTTTTCAATTAATACACTCTTAAAAGGTGTGGAAAAATTTTTAAATTGATTTCGCGTAGTTTTTTTTTATATAAAAAAGCGAGGCCACCATATAGTCTCGAATAATAGGTGTGTCCACGGTATTGGTGATTTTTTTTGTGAAGGATTACCTAAAACACAAAAACCAAAAAGATTTAGGCTTAGTGAGAGTGTGACTATGGCCCGAACTAGAATTATTAATTTTTATTCAAAAATAACAAAATGGCGGGTGTTTAAGAAAAAAAATCGAAAAATAAGGTTTTTTGGTGTTTTTTTAGGTCAAAAAAATAGTAAAAATGAATATTTTGATTTTATTCTAGTTCCGGCCATACCCACACTCTTACTGAGTTCGCCTCGCTTTTTTGCGTAAAAAAACTATGTAAAATCAATAAAAAAAAATTCACACATTTTAAGAGTGTATTAATAGAGCCCAAAAAGAATTACATTAATATATATGTATATTAATAGTTATAATAATAATAATTTAACAATTGTTATAATTACATATTTATAATAATACAAAATCAGAGATCACAGTCAGTCCCCTATCCCCCTTTTTCCCCCTTTTCCCTTTTATTCTGCAAATCTCCTAAAATCACTTTTTTAAATAGTTTCATTCCGTTTTCTCCCTTTTTTCCCTTTTTATGCACAAATTTCAAAATAATTTTCCAAGAATTATGAGAAATAGAAACTTGTGACATTCAAAAACTCTTTTAATGTTTTCTTAAATATCCC
>JBAGKK010516514.1:0-10243 GCA_037177015.1 Euceroptres primus
TCGGGTTTAAAGGGTTCAACAAAATTGGTCCTCACACTCAAATGCAAACTTTTATCAGCGATATCTCAGTTAATTTTGGTCGTACAGAAATGAAAAAAGCAAAATATTCAGTAAGAAAATACCTTCACTTTTGCTTTAAAAACTATTTATGTATCTCCTCTAGTTAATAAATTATTTTGACAAAAATACAATTTATTTTTTTTAAAAACAATTTTTTTCTTTTTCTTCAATCATGTTTATTTTTAAAAATAAGCATCCTAAACCACTAAACTTTTTGATTATATTATTAGCATCTAAACAAAGTAAATTGTAAAAGGATTAATTTTAGTTTCAATTCTGGTAGAAAAACCATTTGTTTTAGTACTGATTTTTTTTCGAAAAATCAAGTCAACAATTTTATTTCGGTCATAACTCCGTTAGTTTTTATGCTAATGACTTAAAATCAAGTTGATTTTAAAGTTTTTTTGAAGCACTTCAAAAAATTTTTAGTACATTTTTTTCAAAAACGTGATATTATTTACTTATTTTACGTTGAATGCTTCAAATTTAGTTGCCGGTGGAAAAGAAGTTACCTTCAGTCAGCCGTATCTCAGCACCTGTTGCACCTACATGAATGAAAAAAACTCAATCTTTTTCTTTTTTTATAAGCTTCATTTCCTCTGTAACATTTTTTTTCATACAATTTAAATTTTCCGAGTAATTTGAGAAAAATCGGTGAAAAATATGTTTTTTTTTAAATAAAAAATGAACATTTTCCATCACGAATAACTCAGAAAATATTGACCTGCCAAAATATGTTCATATAACACTTTTTGCTTCGAATTCATCACTCTATCGATTTCTGCACTTATTCTGAAAATTGACATTTTCACCCGTGAGAAGGGGTGTCATTCACCCCCAGGGGTGCAGCGCACATCGGCACGAGTTAGGGTTTGTTTTTTGAGCTATTTTATATGGAATGACAAAATTTTATGTCAATCGGTCTTATTGGAAAGAAAACAGAGCGAAAAACCTTCAATGATTGGACTAACTGTGTATGCGTGGAATACACCGTTTTATACAATTCAGTTTCCAAGACGCTCCTTTTGTTTCGTTAAATAAGAGGGAGATAAGCATCAACTCAAATAAAGGAAAAGACAAAAAGACAAAAAGACAAAATACCTTGCAGTCGCTACAGCAAGGACCAGAGGCGCATTCAGCTTCGCTGGTAAGTTTGCAAGTGATGGGATCGCAGCAGGGATCGAGTTCGTGACATTCGTCGATAGTTCCACAGTCGCATTGCTCCCCATCGTCGATTACCCTGTTTCCGCATGTACGTGTATCAACTTGCAACTGCAATTTGACAAAAAGTCACCTTAGTAGAAAATGGATCACTCTATAATTTCGCTCCGCTTCCTCACAATTGTACCTCTACGGATAATGGAATCAGGGATGGGTAAGTTACTTTTTGAGAACTAGTTACCGTTACCATTATATCACGAGAAAAAGTAACTAGTTAATGGAACTGAAGTTTCCAACGTTTATGTGAAACGAAAAATAAAAAAGTATAAAAGCGTCCTTACCTAAAATCTTAGAAATGGATAGTGTAGATTTTGATAGTAAATAGCTGCAAAAAAAAGTTGCATCCCCATAGCTACCGGAGAACGCAGTAGTTTTCAACCCCTAAACCTCAAAAATCGATTAGAAAATTCTTAAATCTGTTCCAAGTTTCTTACCTAAAATATAAAACATGAATATTGTAGATTTTGATGGTAAATATTTGTAGAAAAAAGTTTCATCCCCTAGCTGTCGGGGAACGCAGTCGTTTTCAATCCCTAAGTCTCAAAAACGAAGAAAAAATTTTAAAATCTGTTCCAAGTTTCTTACCTAATATCTGAGATATGAAGATTGTATATTTTAATGGTAAATATTTTTTAAAAAAATGTCATTCCCCTAGCTGCCAGGGAACGCCGCCGTCCCCCGTTTGAGGTACGTATCTTCAGTTACGTTCCTCCAAAACGATTAAAAAATTCTAAAATCTCTTCCAAGTTTGTCAACTACAATCTGAGGGATGAATTTTTTAGTTTTTGATAAGAAATATTTGCAAAAAAAGAGACATCCCTCTACCTGCGAATGTTTCGAAAGTTACACAGAAAATATGTCTGCCTATTTTTTCAGTTTAACAAAAAAAAATTTTTTACCGTATTTATAAATTTAAGTTCCTTGCGGAGGTACAAAAGATGATTTTTTAAAAATGGTGGTACAAATAGTGGTACAAAATGGTAGTGAAAATGGTGGTACAAATTGGAAGTAAAAATGGTAGTACAAAATGGTATTAAAAATGGTGGTACAAATTGGAAGTAAAAATGGTGGTACAAAATGGTAGTAAAAATGGTGGTACAAATGGTGGTACAAATAGAAAAATGGTGGTACAAAAATAAATGCGCCGATACAAAGATTATTTTGAAAAATAGGGTTTCATTATTTTGGTAAAATGTTTATTATTACTAATATTATTATTTTCAAATCATGTCCCACTTTCGCAGCTTTTTTCGGTTGATTTAGGGATTTTGTTCCATTTTTTACGCGTGATTCCAAACAAAGGCAGGCAAATTGATAATAATTTTCCAATCCTGTACCATTTTCGCAGCTTTTTTCGGTTGATTTAGAGATTTTGTCCCATTTTTTACGCGTGAATCCAAGCAAAGGGAGGCTAAATGATAATTATTCTCCAGTCCTGTCCCATTTTCGCAGCTATTTTTCGGTTGATTTAGGGATTTTGTAATAAAAATTATTTCGAAAGTAACGAGAAAATTAACGATTTTTGTGTTACTGAAAAAAATGTAACTAGTTACCAATTCTTTACCTATTTACATAAGTAACTTTTTACCATAATCGTTATCCAGAAAAAGTAACTAGTTAAATGGTGGTACAAATTGAAAGTAAAAATGGTGATACAAAAAAAAAAATACGGAGTTACAAAGATTATTTTAAAAAATAGGGCTTTATTATTTTGTTAAAATGTTTATTATTATTAATAATATTATTTCAAAATCCTGTCCCATTTTCGAAACTTTTTTTCGGTTGATTTAGGGATTTTGTCGTATTTTTTACGCGTGATTCCAAACAAAGGCAGGCAAAATGATAATAATTTTCCAATCCTGTACCATTTTCGCAGCTTTTTTCGGTTGATTTAGGGATTTTGTCCCATTTTTGCGCGTGATTCCAAGCAAAGGGAGGCTAAATGATAATTATTTTCCAGTCCTGTCCCATTTTCGCAGCTTTTTTCGATTGATTCAGGGATTTTCCATTTTTGCGCGTTATTCCAAGCAAAGTGAGGCTAAATGATAATTATTTTCTAGTTCTGTCCCATTTTCGCAGCTTTTTTTCGGTTGATTTAGGGATTTTGACCCATTTTTGTGCGTGATTTCAAAAAAGGGAGGCTAAATGATAATTATTTTCCAGTCCTGTCCCATTTTCGCAGCTTTTTTCGGTTGATTCAGGGATTTTCCATTTTTGCGCGTTATTCCAAGCAAAGTGAGGCTAAATGATAATTATTTTCCAGTCCTGTCCCATTTTCGCAGCTTTTTTCCGGTTGATTTAGGAATTTTGTAATAAAAAATCATTTCGAAAGTAACGAGAAAAGTAACAATTTTTATAGTTACCGTTACTGAAAAAAATGTAACTAGTTACCAATTCATTACCTATTTACAAAAGTAACAAAAGTAACAGAAGTAACAAAAGTTACCATAATAATTATCCAGTTAAAGTAACTAGTTAAAGTGACTAGTTAATTTAACTAGTTACTTCCTGACACTGAATGGAATTTAGGAGTGGGAGGAAGAGAGAGGGAAGTCTTCATAAGAAGGAGATCGATCCAGGGAATCTATGTCTAATGCAAATATGAATATAATTCCTATTCGAGGAAGCGGAACGTGCACTGAATATAATTAGTGAAACTCGAGTCTACTCACCTCGTTTGGTTTGTTCAATAGGCACATTCCTTTACCGCTTTTCAATGCCCCTGCGTAATCCGATTTGCTACAATCCGAAAATTTATAGGGCTGTACATTTTCCAAGCCCACAATCGACTGCGCCATGATGCACCCGTGCCAATCCCGACAGAAGCATTCTTCTCCTGAAATATATTATTTTGTCTTCAATTGTTGCATGAAATTGAACTTGAAAAAATGGTGACCAAAAAAGTGAGGGAAATTTTTTCGATTATAATTTTCTTTGGGAAATTTTTGGTTAAGATTTAATTTAAGGAAACTAGAAGGAAATAATGTGCTAGGTAGTGTTGCATTTCGAGATTTTTCGAGACCAATTCGAGATTTTCTCGAAATATGATCAGACGAGATCAAAATTGAATGGAGATCGCGAATCTCAATTTAAAAAATTCAAGATCTCGAGACGAGATTTCTTGAAAATTCAAGACCTCGAGTCGAGTTTCTCGAAAATTCGAGGCCTCGGGTCGAGATTTCTCGAAAACTCGAGGCCTCCAGTCGAGTTTCTCGAAAACTCGATAGCTCGAGTCGAGATTTCTTGAAAATTCGAGACCTCGAGTCGAGATTTCTTGAAAATTAGAGGTCTCGAGTCGAAATTCGAGATCTCGAGTCAAAATTTCTTGAAAATTCAAGATATCGAGTCGAGATTTCTCGAAAATTCGAGACCTCGAGTCGAGATTTCTCATTTATCTAATATAATTTATACTTTAGTTTTAGGTGTATTATTTTTTCAATTAACTTAATTATTAGGAATTGTTATTAATTTAATTTAATTACTATAATAGTTTAATACTCTATGTGTGGAAAGCAATATGTATTTTATCATTTTTCTCTATTCCTGTCACTATTTCTTGAATTTTTTTTCTAAAAATGTTTGAAGAGTTTTTTTGAGGTTAGGATAGTAATACAATTTTATACGGCAATTCCGACATCAAAATTAGTTTTACTGCACGAAAGTAGGATAGAAAACCTTAGTCTGTATCATTGTTCACACTAATTTTTTCTGATACATCATTTTAAATGAAAAAAACTAATTTTTAAAACAGTTTTTTGAGGTTAGAATAAATAAGCCCTCATGTAAAAAATGATCTAACAAAACAAAAGTATTCTGGATCAGACTAATATTATTTATAGTTTTTGGCGTGCCGAAACTAATTCTGCAGTGAGAATTGTACCGAATCGTATTTTTATATCAAACCACAAGAAAATCCCTCAAAACAATTTTTTTTCATAGTACATGATCTAAAACAAAAAATGGAAAGGATTCTAGACCAGTGTAGTATTTCCTATAGTATTTTGGCCTGCTGAAATTGAATCTGAAGTCAGAATTTCCGTACCGAATCGTATTTTTAGTGACCTCAAAAACGGCCCAGTATAAATTTTCAAAGCTCTATACAGGGTTGCACGGTTACGCGTAACTCGAACTTTTATACGTATAATAAGTAGTTTACATATTATACGTAAAAAATGTAATAAGCGTAAAAAATGGCGGACTTAAAAGGCGGGTGAGAGATATAACCTCACTTATTCCGGAATGCATTAAGTGCGAGATTTTTTCTTCTACTAAAACGCATCCTTTTCTTTAAAAAAAGTTTCTTTTAACCTTTATAACTTATAAAATAATAGTTCTATTCGTTAAAACATTCAAAGCTCTATATTCAAACATATTCAAACATATCTATATTCTAAACATTCAAACTCTATATGCCTATGATTCCTTAACCTCTCTTCAGCCGTATTTGACAACACTCGATTGCACTCGGGGCAAAAAGTAAAATTTTTGTCATTTTCCCTCTTTAAAATAAAATTTAACTCCTCCCAGAAACAATTTTTGGGCCTGCCACCTCTAATCATTTTTTGATAAATTAAGAAGCTGTCAAGCAAGTCAGTGTCTTCGGTGTATTAAAGAATTAGGTTATGTTTATTTTCTATATAAGCGCCGTCGCCATCTTGAAAACGTAAATTACATGTAAAATACTAGGGGCGTAAATTACGTACGTAATTTACATGTAAATTAAACCACACCAAACCAGAAAAATTTGAACGTTATATGTTCTATTAATGCATAACCTTAGATGGCTCACTATTGGGGTTTTTACTCCATTCTCATCTTAAAAGTGGAATTGGGCCATCAGAAAATCTGTATCAAGGCTAGAACAATTCATGGAAAAATTCAAGCGATCATTAGCTTTTCCCAAACAATGTTTTCAGGGCTAAAAGAACGCTTACATCACCTCACGTAATCCGAAACTACTCGAGTTAAACATGGAGTACGTTCATCTTGACCTCGTTAACAGTCGCCCTCCGAGCGGAAGAATTATCACGATCTTTACTCCAGCGAGTTTCATTTCGTTGAAACAATTTGAAGGTTACGAAGAGGATATTAATTCACTCTAATTTCCCGCCAGTAACGTAACAAGCTACCTACAAGAACCACCCATACTTTTGTCGATATTGATCCGTCACTCGCGGTTGCATAACAATGCAAATAGCGTACAACCGTTATGCATTATTCATGCTCAAAGTTCTACTTGTCGATTTCTTAAAGTTTTGCACAGTTTGCATTACAAACGAGTTTCCTTTTAATTTTATTCCCCTAAATGCATTGGCCCCTACCGAGGAAATTAAACGCATTTCTGTTGTTTGTCGTCTATCCGGAATCCATCCCTTTCCCTTAACGACCTCATCTGCATGAAATAGTCTCCACGCTTTTACGATCAACTTGTTAGACCGAGAAGTCAATTTTGCCCTTTTTGTTTAATGATCAAACTGAGTCGGTGCAGCGTTTAATGGTAGTTACTATACTCTGTGGAAAATGGACGAACCGAAAAGCATCAACCGCTTTCCAAACTTGATAGCTACTAATGCAATTGATTGTTTCTTGATAGGTTCCTTCAAAGTTCGGTAAAGAATCGAATTCATTCCTTCTCCTGGTTTTATGGTAAGTGAGGCTACTCCAAAATTACATTACACGAAAAATTACTACCCACAGATTCATGAATATTCCTCAAAATCCAAGTGCTATAGTTTTCATTTGACCGAAATTCATGTTTTAAATTAATTTATGTCATATTTCCTACAAAGTGTATGGATTTCAAAAGGCTAAATATTGTCTATAATATTGTATAATATTGTCTAATCGTACATCCGAAAAGATAAAATCAACAAAAATTCAAATTTTTGTTAAATAAAAAATTTTGCTCTTTCGGTCAAATAATTTCCTGAGAGATTCAACACTGATAATTTTTAGGTACACTCGAATTTAAGAATTTAAAGAATCCAAATAAATTGAATTTGTGTAAAGAATTCAATTTTATTGAAAAATTCAAAAGAATCTAAGATAATTTAAAAAACTTCAAAGGAATTCCGGCGGATTCAAAAAAATTCAAGAGAATTCAACTGAATTCAACGTAGTTGTAATGAATTGAATGAAATTTAGTAAAATTTTAGTAAATTAAACAGAATTCGACATAATTGTAGAAAATTCAACAACAATCGAGGGAATTCTAGTGAATTAAGCGGAATTTAATTAATTAAACGGCATTCTAGTGAATTAAACGGCATTCTAGTAAATTAAACGGCATTCTAGTAAATTAAACGGCATTCTAGTAAATTACACGGCATTCTAGTAAATTAAACGGCATTCTAGTAAATTAGACGGAATTCTAGTAAATTAAACGGCATTCTAGTGAATTTAACGAAATCCTAGCGAATTTAGCAAAATTCAAGAAAATTCTAGGGAATTCAACAGAATTAAGCAAAATTGAGGTGAATTTTAACAGAATTTAATTTTATTTGATTCAAGTGAGTTTACAGAATTTAAGAAAACCCAACAAAAGTGTAGCGAATTAAATAAAATTCTAGTGAATTCAACAAAATTCTAGTGAACTAAACTAAATTTAATTAAACTCAAGTGAATTCAAAATGGTTCTAGTTAATTAAATGAAATGCAAATGAATTCAACGAAATTACAGTGAATAAAACAGAATTATAGTAAATACAACAAAAATCTAGTGAATTCAGCAGAATTCTAATGAGTTCGACAGAATTCCAGTTGTTTCGACAGAGTTCTCGTGAACTTGACGGTATTATAGTGAATACGATAAAATTAAAATGAAAACTAGGTAATTAAACAGAATTCTAGGGAATTTAACGTAATAGTACTGAAATTTAGATAAATAAACAGAATTATAGTGAATTTAACAGAATTTCAGTGAATTCAAAACAAGTGTAACGAAATCAACAATTCTAACATTTCTAGTGAATTAAACAAAATTTAGTGAAATAAACAAAAATTCTAGCAAATTAAACAAAATTCAATAACATCCGGGCAAATTCGAAATGATTCTAGTGAATTAAACGAGATGCAAATAAATTCAGCAGAATTCTAGACAATTTAATTTAAAATTAAGTAAAATAAACAAAAATTCTAGCAAATTAAACAAAATTCAATAACATCTGGGCACATTTAAAATGATTATAGTGAATTAAACGAGATGCAAATAAATTCAGCAAAATTCCAGTGGATTTAACATAATTCTAGAGAATTCAACAGAATTCTACAGAATTTAACAGAATTCTAGTGAATTCAAAGGAATAATAGTGAAATCTAGATAACTAACCAGAATTCTACTGAATTTAACGAAATACTAGTCGAATCTAGATAATTACACAGATTACAATTTATTATACTATTATTCAATTATAGTGAATTCAATAAAACTTCAGTGAATTCAATACAACTGTAACGAAATTAACAATTCTAACAATTCTAGTAAATTAAACAAAATTTAGTAAAATAAACAAAAATTTTAGCAAATCAAACAAAATTCAATAACATCCGGGCAAATTCGAAATGATTCTAGTGAATTAAACAAGATGCAAATAAATTCAGCAGAATTCCAGTTAATTCAGCAGAATTCTAGAGAACTCAACAGAATTCTAGAAAATTTACCAGAATTCTAATGAATTAAACAAGAGGCAAATAAATTCAACAGAATTCCAGTGAATTCATCAGAATTCTAGAGAATTCAACAGAAGTCTAGAAATTTACCAGAATTCTAATGCATTAAATAAGAGGCAAATAAATTCAACAGAATTCTAATGAATTTGACAGAATTCTAGTGAATTCAACATAATTCCAGTGAATTCGATAGCATAATAGTGAATTTGACAGAATTCTAGTGAATTTATTAGAATACTAGTGCATATAATAGAATACTAGTGAGTTTAAAGGAATAATAGTGAAATCTGGATAACTAACCAGAATTCGAGTGAATTTAATGAAATACTAGTCGAATCTAGATAATTACACAGATTATAGTTTATTATACTATTATTCAATTATAGTCAATTCAATAGAATTTCAGTGAATTCAATACAACTGTAACGAAATTAACAATTCTAACAATTCTAGTGAATTAAACAAAATTTAGTAAAATAAAAAAAAACTTTAGCAAATCAAACAAAATTCAATAAAAGCCGGGAAAATTCAAAATGATTCTAGTAAATTAAACGAGATTAAAATAAATTCAACAGAATTCTAGTGAATTTAACAAGATGCAAATAAATTTAACAGAATTCTAGTGAATTTGACAGAATTCTAGTGAATTTAATAGAATTCTAGTGAATTCAACATAATTCCAGTGAATTCGACAGAATAATAGTGAATTTGACAGAATTCTAGCGAATTTAACAGAATTCTAGTGAATTTCGCAGAATTCTAGTGAATTTAATGGAATACTAGTAAATGTAATAGATTACTAATGAATTTAAAGGTATACTAGTCAAATCTAGATAATTAAACAGAATTATAGTGAATTTAATACAACTGTCGAATTTAACAATTATAGCAATTCTAGTAAATTAAGCAAAATTAAATAAAATAAACAAAAATTCTAGCAAACTAAACAAAATTCAATTAAATTTGGGCAAATTCAAAATTATTCTAGTAAATTAAACGAGATGCAAATAAGTTCAACAGAATTATAGTGAATTCAACAGAATTGTAGTGAATTCAGCAGAATTTTAGTGAATTTAGCAGAATTTTAGTGAATTCAGCAGAACTTTAGTAAATTCAACAAGATGCAAAAGAATTCAACAGTATTCTAGTGAATTTTACATAATTCTAGTGAATTTGTCAGAATTTTAGTGAATTTGGCAGAATTCTAGAGAATTTAACAGAATTCTAGAGAATTTAACAGAATTCTAGAGAATTTAACAGAATTCTAGAGAATTTAACAGAATTCTAGAGAATT
>JBAGKK010516525.1:0-13567 GCA_037177015.1 Euceroptres primus
TTCAATTCTGTGTCTATCTAGTGCCGTGATATTATCTCCGTTTGTATTATGACGTTGATGTTCTTTGATTCTATGATGTAATGGTCTACCAGTGTGTGTGAAGTTTTTGGAAGAAGGTGATTCTTTTTTGTTATTTGAATTAAAAATGTTATCAATTCTGATTTTGATTAGTTTATCGATCAAGTTTAGTGGGTATCCATAGTTAATCAGAGTTTGTCGTAATAATTGAATATTGTGTTTTCTAAATTGTATAGAAGATAATTTTATGGCCCTATCTATAAGTCCAAAAATCATTCCCTTTTTCTGAGACCATGGATGTTGTGATGAAAAATGCAAATATCTACCAGACCAAGTTTCTTTGTGATACCAGTTTTTTAGAAGAGTGTCATTGTTAGTTCTTGTGATAGAGATATCTAAAAAATTAAGTGTGAGGTTAACTTCTTTTTCAAATGTAAATTTAAGATTGGAGTCGTAGCTGTTGAAAACCTCTAAAACCTCGTGTAGTTTTTGTTTAGGAATGATCATAAAAATATCGTCAACATACCTTTTGTAAAAAGGTATGTTGAAATTAAGTGAAGATAAACAGTCTAATTCTAGTGCTTCCATTACAATATCGGCAATAACTGGTGATAAAGAAGAACCCATGACTATTCCATCGATTTGTTTATAGTTTTTATTATTAAATTTAAAAAAAGTAGATCTAAGGCAAAATTCTACTGCATTTAAAAATTCGTCTCTGGGAATAAGAGTATTAGAGGCAATAAAATCCCATTTATTTGTAATGCTTTTTAAAGCTAAATTAATTGGAATACTAGGAAATAGGTTAACAACATCCAAAGAAACAAGAAGGTGATGTTTTGGCATTTTGAAGAGTTTAAGTGAATTCAAAAAATCCCAACTGTCTTTAACATGATACTGATCAGTGTTAGTGTACAAGAGTTTACAATTGTTACGATATTTTTTACGCATGTAACCGTAGTGAAAATCATAAATTAGGATTTTAGACTCATCCAGCCCCATCAGACCCACATAGATTAGCTTGTTAAACAAAACTTCTATCTTTCTTAACTCCATAGCGATGAGATTTTCGCTGAAAATAGAAGTTGGTGGAAGTTCGGTTTAGCTATGAGGGCTTCTGCTCCACACCTACCCTCCCACTTCGTCACGAGTTTCACATTTACATGCTTTCGTACATTCTCCATTGTCTTACCGTAAACTGCATTATTCATCCACTTGTACAAGTTCTTTTCGAACTCATTTTTAGCTTGTGCTCTCTTTTCAGTGCTGAAAACTCTTCAGCCATGTTGACGGATTAAATTTGAGTACTCTGTGAATTTTGATCAATACAATACCGTTTGCCAGAGCATGTTTGAGAGCTCGGTAATGGAGAAAGAACTTTTGTTTCAGTAGGAGAGTTGTTCGAAGCTTCTCCTGGCTGGATCCCGGTGGTCTCGAGTGTTCTGGGCAAAACAGTAAATCATTATGCTCATCGTGAAGCTCGAATGGATAGTACAAATCAACTTCTAGAATATAACCAATGGGTGAATCATCTGAAACATTGAAATCAAAATTTTCCAAATTTCCAACCCACTCTAAACCACCGTAAGGAATGGGTTGTCCCATTGCTCAACCATACAGGTTGTTTGCATCAAAATATACAATGTAGTTGATCTCCCCATTTTCGTTGGAAACTATCATGTACTTGTTGTTGGCAGTGGCCAACAACATTCTCAATCATCAATAGCATATCAACGTCAGTAAGGAGTTCCAATGTTACCCTTGTATATTTGAGCATGGCGTCACATGTGAAGCCAGGAGTCATGTAGTAATGTGCTGGATCGAGACCGTAAGCCACGAGACACTGTTCTCGGAAATTTTCAAACACATCAACCAACAGCAAGGCATCAGTTTTCATGTATAGTTTCACGTATTCACCTAGAGTTGTAACACTGAATGCACACCATATCTGTTGTGCATGCTCATTCAGAGTACTGTAAAATTTTTCTTTTGGTAGAAGCTAGTTTTCTTTCAGTCTCGCCCTCGAGTTAAGGTATTCATAGGGGAGAACACTTTTCCTCGTTAGAAGTTCAACTTGCTCACTCTCAATTGCAGAAAACATTGCACTCACAATTTTGTATTCGGTGAAATACGATGCTAACTTTTCCAAGGATGAAGCCATGAATCTGAATGAATCGATGATTCGAAATTTTATATGTTTTTTCTAAACATATTTCGTAAAAGAGATGTATTTTTCCTTATTCAAAGCAAGAACTTTGACTGTTCCTTCAAATTGTGTGGCAATGTCGCGGATGATGAAGTGAGCATCATACCTACTTAAGTTGTGGACCACAACAGGTATGATGTTTGTGTCTTGATAAGCTAGATTGCAATATTTATGCGCAGGACCTCAATATTTTCCTGTCAGGGAACAGTGATCGCAGACCTTCTTCATCGGTGGATGTAAGACTTTCTGACAGATGTGACAAGTTGTGGCTTCAAAGAAAGCTTTCTGTTGCTCCGGTGTTAGTTTCCGCATCGAAACTGGAGATACCAGTATTTTCTCACAGTTATTTACAAATAACTGTAATTCCAGAGCAAACCACTTTGCTAGTTCCACACCTTCAGGACAGGAGTTGTAAAATCATATTAAATTATTTTAGCTGCACTTGAACAAGTACCCGATGACAAAAACTTCATGTTTTTGGAATACTTAGATAACTGGCGGCTAACTAATCGAAAAAGATCTTTGACCCACACATAGTGAAAGTTGAAAGACTGGGGTCTGCTATCCTTTGATTGTTGTCTTCTTCTTCTTCATCACTGCTGCCTTCATTCACATATTGCTCTTGAACTCGGAGGAGGTTCACATGAGTTTCCTTCACCTGTGAAGTGAGATGAAGAGAAACAACTATCAACTTTTGCTTCGTTTTAATCAAGCCATAAATATTCACTGAGATGCCATTTTGTGCTTCAAATTTTGATACATTTTTCATTGCTACGGGGAAATTTATTCCAGTAAAGTTTAATTCACCCTTGTACTGCTGATAGCTGGACAAGAGTTTAGCAATATCTTTATTATTAGGTGGATGTATGGCTGACAGTATAGCCCACTTGAAGCACTCATTGTCATTCGTATTTTTCACGTTGAGACTTGCTTCTTTTCTCTTGAACCGTAGAGGAAGATCAATGTAAGAACTGCCTATCATGGGGTTTAGTTTGTTGATATTCACTTCTAATTTCACAATAGAGTGTAAGATCCATCCAGAGTCTTTCTCTTGAAACTCCTCCATTTCAGTCAAGATAGGGTATCTTACGTTGTTGGTAAACCATAATTTCAAATCCTTGGTGAGGTAGCCTCCTTTTTTCGTGAGTAGATCGAAACAAGCCTTAAAGCACTCCAGATGTTCATTAACAATGGAATGACTGCACTCCGATCTGATATCTCCTTTTATTGTCCGCTACACCCACTTCACCAATACCTTTAGAAGCCACTATGCCCTAGCGGGACAGGGAGCGTAGGAAACCCCACGTCTGCACGCCTCTGGGTATGAGCTTTTCAAAGACAAGTCCCACCATACCCTACTGCAACAGAGAGCGCGGAGAACCTCAAGACAAGACGCCGTGGCATGTGTCTGAACTTCAAAGTCACACTCTCGCGGTAAAGCAGAGATCACATTTATCAATCGTGTTCGGAAACGACTGCGGGTAAATTACCACTGACGTGGACAGTGGCGCCATCTGTCGCCGGTAACCACTTATCGACTGATGGCATCTTAAAACCGACACAAACCATTATCATGTGTCCAAGTTCCCACCATGCCCTACCGGGCCAGAGAGCGCGGGGAACCCCACGACAAGACGCCGCACAGTAGAAGAAATATGGACAAAATTCGCTTGCCGCCACAAATCTTTACCGATCCGAATGATTTTGTTTGAATACTCAAAAGACTGTCCTCTTTAACTTACACCTGCAGAGAAGACCAAAAAGAAATTTTTATTTTGTAAATATACATATAGAAGGGTATATTTTTTTATACCTTATGCATCAGTCATAACGCACAGCAGTTAATAATGACTAAGCTCAAACTAAACTACTTTAATGCCCCACATATCCCAAACCTAAATATCCCATGCCCACAAATCCCAAGCCCACAAATCCAAAGCCCACAAATCCCAAGCTTATAATACCCAATTCCACAAAATCCCAAGCCTACAAAATCCTATCCCACAAAACCTAATTTCACAATTCCCAAGCTCACATATCTCAAGCCCACAAAACTTAACCCCACATATCCCAAGTCCAAAAGTGCCAAGCCCACAAATACCAAGGCTACAAATCCTAAACCCGAAAACCCCAAGCTCACTTATTCTAAGCCCACAAAATCAAAACGCATAAAACCCAAACCTACAAACTTCAGGGCCTACATATTCAAAGCCCAATCCCACAAAATCCAACACCACAAATTCTACGCCCACAAAACCTAATACTCCAAGCCTACAAAACCTAAGATAACTTGGTTGTGTCTTTTTGTTTTTTTTTGTGAGTTACTGTTAATATAGAATACTTTGTTCCAAAGGAAGAAGAAACTTATTCAATGTATTTTTTTATCCGAACAGGGGGGAAATGCTTTATGCACAGTAAGTAGTCATGCGAGACTCGTATCCCTTGTGTGGGACTCTCAATTCCAAGTTTCATTCATAAGAAAGTGACCCTTCATTGTATACCCACTAAAACCCTAACCTGTTTTTACCTTTTGCTGTTGTAATAGACAGAATATTATTTTAAGAAAACTTTCACTCGTTTCGGAAGTTCGTCGTGTTTTTGTTCTTTAGTTGCTCTTAAACGACTTATACACGGATCTGATGAAATTAACATGTAATGCATAACATCTACATTAGTTAATTCTCTTTTACTCATTCTGTTGTGAAAAGCACGAGCTTGTCGAAATTTTTTTGTTACTTGATTCTTGTTCTTCTTCTGAAAACCAACTCACTGGTGCATCAAAATGTTCCATTATATCACATCCATGTAAAAGTACTTTATGTACTGTAGGTGGCATTTTGTACCATGGGTATTTGGCAACACATAATTTAGCTGTTTCATGACAATATATTTTTAATTTATCAACACGAATTTCTTGCTTCTGTGAAATAGTTTTCATGTCTGTATGTAATCATACTATCATTTCTTCATCTACTTCTGTCATTTTTAATACTTTATCTGCATGACTAAAAAAAGCGCGGCACCTTGTTTCACTACATAAACTGTTAACTGTAATTGTTTCTTTGACATCTTTTAAATTTTTCTTTTTCTTCCGCTTTTAACAGTTTATTTACACCCGATGCTGATCCTTCTTTGAAATCCATGTTGTAAGAAATATGTAATACATACTCCAGAAATTTAATCCCACTACGTAAGATAGGGAATCCAAATTTGTAAAATTCAGTTTTGCATGGAAGCAATAGTACTCTTGGTACATCATTTACATACTTAGGTCCAACTCCACAAATGTTGCAACAAATAGAAGAGTTTTGACCCATCAAGTAGTTGCCCACTTTTCCATTATTCATGCTACATTTTAAAACAAATCTTACATAGATTGTTATATTGTGAAATGTTAAGCACACTGTAAAAATAATCGTAATTTTCCCATACGACATTTTTGGCATTTTTCCCATACTTTTGAATATCCCATACAAGCATGGAAATTATCTGTTACTCACTTGTAAATTTCCCATACACGTCGAGGATCCCATACACTGGTATGGGAAAACTTCCAGTCATGTATGGAACTTTGATGCGCGGGCAGCAGAATGCGCAGTCGAGTGAAGCGCGCATGTGCTGTAACCGTGGTGAATAGAGAAGGAGCAGAGGATAATACAATCATGGCGTCAAGCGTCTAATTCAGAATAGTTTTAGTACACTCTTGTGAAACATTTCCGAGTTGTAGCAGTGAAACAGTGAAGTATTGTGAGTGCAATAAGGTTCAGTGCAACTAGACATTTTGTACAAAAAGAAGGAAGCAACAGGAGAGGAAAAAATCTAGAAATACGTGGTAAGTTCATTCAAACTCAGCCATTTTAATTTTGCGTAATTTGTAAAAGTAATAATTCTTTTTGTAACATTTGCAGGGTTTTTCAAAAAATCATCCCTAAGGATGGACACAAAAGAGGAAAGAAGAAGAGAAACCAGCATAGGTCAATCCTCAAGTACAAAAGTTGATGGACCGTACAGGAGAAGAAGCAGACTTTTTCGATAACGAAACAAATGTTGACTAATTAATAATAATAATTTTATACACATATTATATCGTATTTAATAGTTTACTCTACATTTTAATTATTACTACGCTTTTTGATACTTCTTAAGGACATTCAATGTAGCATAAATATAGTTTTAGATGCTTTCAATAAAATATTTTACGATTTAAAAAAAATAATTTAATTGTGGTATTTATTTGTAGTATAGGAACAATGCAAACCGGGTATGGGAAAAATACAACCAATGTATCGGACAATTGGCTTTTTTCCATTTCCCCATTTTTCCCACTAACCTGGTATGGGAAAGGTCCCATACACGTTATGACTATTTTCCCATACCGATGTATGGAAAAATTTCAATACGTGTATGGGTTAATTACTTCCAATACATGTATGGGAAATTTACCATAGTTTTTTCTTACAGTGCAGTATAGCTGTACCTTTTGAAGTATTGATTCAGAAAATTCATAATTCTTTATTACAACATCTTTACTTTCTTTCACAAACATAAAATGTATAGGTCGGCAATAGAATACTGAAGATGGTTTCACATTAGTCCAAATGACTTCCTCATCAACTTTTATTCGCAGTAGAACAAATGTAGTCATAAATACTGAAGCATCTGAAGGATCCATAACAATGTTCTCATCATCTTCAGAATTATAGTCAGTAATACTACTAGATTCTGCAGACCATTCTTGTCTGGTAGTTTGTTGCCCCGATGCTCCATGCATTGTCCATTTGCTTAATAGCGTTAATGTTTTTCCATCTAAACTTTTTACCACTTTTTCATCTAAGGTTAATAATATTCTTTGTGTTGTGTGATGTAATAATGCAATTAAATCAACTTTTGCTCCTAATACTGTTGCTTCCTCATGTTCGGAATAGCAAGCCTTTTTAGCTAGTTTGTTTTGATAGGTATAAGTCTAAAACATAGCTAGAAGTTTGTTGTTATTTTGGTTCAAATTTGAAATATTTGTTTGTTCAACATCAGTATGAAGCTTCTTCTCAGATTCTTTTGTACTTACTTTATAAGCTTGTAAGAGTTCATCTTTGTTGTGATCTTTGGCAAATTCCGTAGAACGTCTTTTTTTGTTTTTAAACACCTTTCTTTAAAAGATAAACGTGGGCTACCTACTAAATTTGTCGAAACATTTGACAATCAGCTCGAAACAACTGAATAGTGGATCCAGAAAGTTAGTGACGTGGCCGACAGCAAGAAGTGGCGAAAAAATTTCACAATCAGCTCGGAAAAAGTGATTAAAGGATTAAGAAAATTAGTGTCGCGGCTAGCAATAAGATGTCATGAAAACATTTTACAATCAGCTCGAAACAAGTGAATAACGATCTCAGAAAGTTAGTGTCGCGACTAGCAATAAGATGCCGAGATAACATTTGACAATCAGTGATTAAAGAATTCAGAAACCACATCCTAACCACATCCGGAAACCACACATCCTAAGCCTACAAAACCCAAACTCGCAATCCCCCAGCTGACTTATCCCAAACCTACAAACCCAAGCCCGTAAATCCTAAGACCACAAAACCCAAGCCCACGAACTTTCTGAGTCCTTTAATCACTTATTTTGAGTTGATTGTCAAATGTTTTCATGGCATCTTATTGCTAGTCGCGACACTAACTTTCTGAGTCCGTTATTCACTTGTTTCGAGCTGATTGTAAAATGTTTTCATGGCATCTTATTCCTAGCCACGACACTAACTTTCTGAATCCTTTAATCACTTTTTCCGAGCTGATTGTGAAATGCTTTCGCCACTTCTTGCTGTCTGCCACGACACTAACTTTCTGGATCCACTATTCAGTTGTTTAGAGCTGATTGTCAAATGTTTTATGGCATCTTATTGCTAGCCGCGTGTCAATTTGAAAGTTTAATGGATTTATGAATTAATGAGTTAACAGTTGTAAATTATAGACTGTGTGGACTTAAGGTTAGTAGGGTTGTCGAATTTTCGGGTTAAAAACAATTTTTTATACCAATGTATAGACTGGATAGAGTTTTGAAAACATGTTTTACATAATTTAGATTAAACATCCTTTAATACCAAAAAAAAAATAGATCACATTTACATAACGTACATTTACATTACATATAAAGTTTATCTGTTGCAAGTGTTAATAATAAATTTCTAAAATGGTTTTATTTTAACTAAAATATAATGATCTATGCACTATAATGTAGGACGATAACAATGAAATGAGTGATAAACTTGAATTACTCATATCTAAATTGAAATTGACCCACTCATTTTCAGAAAATCAAAAAAATATTATTAAAGATAAGTTAAGACTAGTTTTTCTTCCACAATTTAGAAAAAGTAGAAAGCAGTATTTCATAAAAGAACCAGTTTTCTATCGAAGTACAGCAGTTTTTTAAAAAAAAGACTTTATCGTAAAATTTGCTCAACCTTCAACATCGAGCGATGTAGTAGACAGTAACGATACTACAAATTTATTAGATAGACCACGTTTATCTTTTAAAGAAAGGTGTTTAAAAACAAAAAAAAAAGACGTTGCCAAGACTTGCCAAAGATCACAACAAAAATGAACTCTTACAAGCTTATAAAGTAAGTACAAAAGAGTCTGAGAAGAAGCTTCATTCTGATGTTGAACAAACAAATATTTCAAATTTAAACCAAAATAATAACAAACTTCTAGCTATGTTTGTAGACTTAGACCTATCAAAACAAACATACGAAAAATTACAATTTCACACTAAAAATCCTCACGGTAATAACGTATATCCTAATTACAAAGTGATTGCAGAAGCTAAAAAGCCTTGCTACCCCGAACATGTGGAAACAACAGTATTAGTAGCAAAAGTTGATTTAATTGCATTATTACATCACACAACACAAAGAATATTATTAACCTGAGATGAAAAAGTGGTAAAAAGTTTAGATGGAAAAACATTAACGCTATTAAGCAAATGGGCAATGGATGGAGCATCGGGGCAACAAACTACCAGACAAGAATGGTCTGCAGAATCTAGTAGTATTACTGATCATAATTCTAATGATGATGAGAACATTGTTATGGATCTTTCAGATACTTCAGTATTTATGACTACATTTATTCCACTACGAATAAAAGTAGATGAGGAAGTTATGTGGACTAATGTGAAACCATCTTCAGTATTCTATTGCTGACCTATAAATTTTATGTTTGTGAAAGAAAGTAAAAATGTTGTAATAAGAAATTATAATTTTATAAATTAATACTTCAAAAAGTACAGCTATACTGTTTAACATTTCACAATATAACAATCTATGTAAAATTTGTTTTAAAATGTAGCATGATTGATGGAAAAGTTGGGCGACTACTTGATGGGTCAAAATTCTTCTATTTTCTGCAACATTTGTGGAGTTGGACCTAAGTATAGAAATGATATAACAAGAGTACTATTGCGTCCATGCAAAACTGAATTTACAAATTTGCATTCCCTATCTTAAATAGTTGGATTATATTTATGAAGTATGTATTTCTTACAATATGGAATTCAAAGAAGGATCAGCATCAGGTGTCAATAAACTGTTAAAAGCGGAGGAAAAAGAAAAATTTAAAAGATGTCAAAAAAACAATTACATTTAACAGTTTATGTAGTGAAACAAGGTGCAGGAACAACAAATACTAGGAATGTTAGCCGCGCTTTTTTTAGTCATGCAGATAAAGTATTAAAAATGACAGAAGTAGATGAAGAAATGATAGTATGATTACATACAGACATGAAAGCTATTTCACAGAAACAAGAAATTCGTGTCGATAAATTTAAATTATATTGTCATGAAACAGCTAAATTATGTGTTGCCAAATACCCATGGTACAAAATGCCACCTACAGTACGTAAAGTACTTTTACATGGATGTGATATAATGGAACATTTTGATGCACCGGTGAGTTGGTTTTCAGAAGAAGGACAAGAAGCAAGTAACAAAATATTTTAACAAGCTCACGTTCCTCACAGCAGAATAAGTAAAAGAGAATTAACTAATGAAGATGTTACGCATTACATGTTAATTTCATCAGATCCATGTATAAGTCGCTTAAGAGTAACTAAAGAACAAAAACACGTCAAACTTCCGAAGCGAGTTACAGTTTTCTTAAAATAATATTCTGTCAATTACAATAGCAAAATGTAAAAACAGGTTAGTATTTTAGTGGGTATATAATGAAGGGTCACTTTCTTATGAATGAAACATGGAATTGAGAGTCCCACACAAGGGATACGAGTCTCACATGACTACCTACTGTGCATAAAGCATTTCCCCCCTGTTCGGATAAAAAAATACATTGAATAAGTTTCTTCTTCCGTTGGAAAAAAGTATTCTATATTAACAGTAACTCACAAAAAACAAACAAAAAGACACAACCAAGTTAACCTAGGTTTTGTAGGCTTGGAGTGTTAGGTTTTGTGGGCGTAGAATTTGTGGTGTTGGATTTTGTGGGATTGGACTTCGAATATGTAGGCCCTGGAGCTTGTAGATTTGGATTTTATGGGTTTTGATTTTGTGGGCTTAGAATAAGTGAACTTGGGGTTTGCGGATTTAGGTTTTGTGGGCTTGAGGTTTGTGGGCTTGGGATATGTGGGGTTGGGTTTTGTAGGCTTGGATTTTGTGTGCTTGAAATTCGTGGGCTTGGGATATGTGGGGTTGGGTTTTGTGGGCTTGGAGTTTGTGGGCTCGAGATATGTGAGCTTGGGAATTGTGAAATAAGGTTTTGTGGGATATGGTTTTGTGGGTTTGGGATTTTGTGGAATTGGGTTTTGTAGGCTTGGAATTTGTGGGCTTGGGATTTGTGGGCTTGGAATATTTAGGTTTGGGATATGTGGGGTTGGGTTTCGTGGGCTTGGAGTTTGTGGTATGTTTTTTGCATTAAAGTAGTTTAGTTTAAGCTTAGTCATTATTAACTGCTGTGCGTTATAACGGATACATAAGGAATAAAAAGAGGATAAATTACCACGGAAGTAGACGGTGGTGCCATCTTTTGCCGGTAACGTCTTATCGACTGGTGGCATCTTTTAACAAAATTTCTATAAGTCACGGGGGGATTCCCCGGCAGCCACCATACGCTACCTACCCCAACTTAGACAACACACTAGGTCGGTATGGCAGGAAACATCCTTATTTACCTAGTCAAGATGACATAGCAGTTCCTCACCTCACCGTATGATTTACCAACTGTCGGTAAAACATTTGCCGGTCATTTACCGACGGCGACAGTGGTGCCATCTGTCCGTGATAACCTGAACTACGTAGCTGCCCCCGAACTGTCATAGCTATACTACTGTCATTGAACAACTCAGGAACATAAGACCAAGATCTCGACTCGACACGTGGCTCCTTCACCACAATAACGCTCCATCGTTCAAGTCAAAAGTCATAGTCGCTTTTCTGGTCAAGTCTGGTCTAACATTTTTGGATCACCCTCCGTACAGTCCAGATCTGTGACTTTGGCTTAGTTCCAGAAGTCAAAAAACGCCTCAAAAGAAGGCATTTTTCCAGCGTTGATGGGCTTCTGGCAGCGTGCGATTAAGAGTCCGCGTATCGCCCAGAAGAAACGTGGAAGGCCTGGTTTGATGATTGGTTTCGGCGAATGGAAAAATGCATCGAGTGTGGTGGAGAGTATTTTGAAAGACTCCAAACATTAAGTCTAGAGGACAAACCTTTCCGAGCGCCCTTACAGCTCCAGCTGTTCCCGTACGGAAATTAGGATCAGGATTTAAAAGGGCCGTTGCTAGTTTTCCTTTTTTTTTCTGATCTGGTGCTAATGAAAAAATTGACACGAATTCTAGCCAAGCTCTAACCAGAATACTATTCTATCGCCTTACCAGAAAAAAGGCCCTTTCTAGACATACTAGAAGGTGGTAAAGTAATAAAAGCTTTTAGAAGTGTAATTTATCCTATTTGAAGGCGACACTCAGAAAAAAATTTGGTTTTTTCAAGAAATTCGTTTAGTTGAGTACATTTTGTTGATTTCAGAAAACATTTTCGTTAAGTCAAACAAATTATTATTAAATTGACTAAGTTCGTTTGCTTGAATCAACAAAAAATTTTGACTGATTTATTGGGTTAATTTTACCAAATATTTTGTTGATTGAAGCAAATTTTCTAGTTGAATCTACCAAATTATTTTTAGAGAGCTTTTGTTAGAATCAAGTAAAAAATTTGGTTGATTCCACCAAGACATTTTGTTGAATGTGATCGAAGCATGCGTACTTGGTACGCGCGCGCGCGCTAATTCTAAAGAGTTCTAGACCGCATGGGAATCCATGTCGAGAGCTCGTATAACGATGTTAAAAAAATAAGTTTAATTTCGCATCTCAGTGATTATCGTGATTATCAAAATGAGGGATCTTGAAACAAAGGCATTGCTGCATTTCTGCACTTGAGAAAATTTTTCTCTCCACTCCAAATTATGATCGTATCCACAAAAGTGTGTATCTCACATAATTCTGTCAACTCTAGCACCATAACATCAATGTTTAGGTATATTTCCTGCAATCTTGAAATGATTTCCAGAAATGGTTTTGCGATGTTGAGAAATGGTATGAAATGTCCGCCCTTTGTAATAGTAGAAAGTCATTTAAACGAATTATGTTAAAAGCTTGCGCAGAACTTTTCTGTGGCACCTAGCGCTACGCAAAAGTTCTTTTCATGCTCTCAATTATTATATATAAGTATTATTTTACTTTGCAAATATTATAGACACTAATTTGAATTGTTATTAATTAATTAATGTTAATTGAAATTACCATTTTAAAAGGCGGACATTTCATACAATCTCTCAACATTTCAAAATCATTTCTGGACATATTTAATGATTCCAGGAAATATATCTGCAACATTGATGCTGTTAATTAATCAGCCTTGATTAATCAGACTGATATTTTCAAGAATTAAATAATTTCTAAAAAACAAGTCTGAAAACGGCACATTGAAATTTTTTCTACAATGTCCAAGTATTAAGAGTGGGATATGATATATTTGAATAAACTAAAAGCTGCAAAAAGAAAAGGGCCGCATTTTGACCGTTTTATCAACAAGCTCGGATAAAATAATCAGTCCTGAAGAATTAACTTAAATATGTTTATTTTTCTGTTAATTTCAGCACTAAGGTTTTTAAATGTCACATTAAAATATTTTGTTTATCATTGTAGCATTTTCATTATATAAATTTTACGAAATATTGTAAAATATAAGTTAAAATAAGGTATCCCTTGTGAAAATATATACCAAGTTAATACCACTTTTAGACCAGGAAAAGATCAACTTTGGTCTTATTTTGGTATGT
>JBAGKK010516536.1:0-13566 GCA_037177015.1 Euceroptres primus
GCGCTCGCGAATCGATATTTCACCATCAGTTCGATCCCCATTTTCCGATTGTTTAGTCACCTCTGATCTGGCAGATCAATCAATATTTATTGATTTTTCACGCAGCGGTAATTTAGCTGGTGGTTCACTGTACAATAAAATAAGAATTGAAATAATACTTGATCACTTTAGTATATAACAACAAACTAATGTTTACATAAAAAATCATAACCACATACTCATCAGAAGCATCTTGTTCCAGGAATTGCATCGTCTCACTAAGACGAAATCTGTTCGAATTGTCATTGGACTGAGCGCGTTTGTACTGGTCTCTTAAGCATTTCCATCTTGACTTCGCTTTTTCCGCTGAATATTCTAAAAAAATTATAATCTTCAATTTCTATTCATTCTGTGATAATAAAAAAAACCCTTTTCTTATAATTTACTAACCTGCTGACGTTTCATTTGCAACTTCAGCCCACAAATTTTCTTTTTCCAAACTTGAGGCAGCATATTTCTGCGATTTTTTAAACAACGATGGTCTTTTACTTACAGACGATATCAAGCGAAAATCCTCGGTCAATTTCTTTTTCTTTCCAGTCAGTGGACCTGATGAAAAATAACATTTCATGTAAATACAATTTTCAACTACATTTAAACTATAATTAGTTACCCATGCTAATGACTCCTTCCTTATCAATCCCAATGACATGCTTTTTTTCATCGTAAAGGGAAAAACATGAGTGTGTCCATAAATTAGGTAATTGCGTTTCGGAAATAACCCACCCGCACTTCCAACACTTATTTAATGGCTGCAATAGAATGAAATATTAGATCTACTTTTTTACCAACTTTTCTACGTATTGCATTTATTTATGAGTATTAATCAAAATTTACCGCTTTTCCAGAATTATATGCTTTGATTTCTGTATATGCACCAAGGGCATATATGTACATACAAAAATTAAAAACATTTTTTTAGGATTCTAACCTCAACAAGGAGACAAAAGGTTAAAGCAAAAAGTAACAATTGTTTCTTTACTGTAACAATATCATTAAAAACATTTGTTGTAAACTTACCTGAACATTTTCCTCCTCCGCAGACATTTTCTGATACTTTGGTTTATTATTTTAACAAAACCAAAGGAAAATGACGATAATTTAACAAATTGTTGGTTATGTTGACAAACAACAATGAACAAGCGGAACATTCGGAACGCGAAATGAGACAATCATAAAGGCGGATACATTCGGCACAAGATTTTTGTCGCTAGAAGTCACTAGCTAGTGATTTGACGTTTTGCGCTTTACGCTGACTTTTGCGCTGCCGTGGGACGGCACCCTTAGTGCTATTTTACATTGTTTTAATGTTTCGACGCTTTGTAATCGCGATCTAATTACGTACTGTGTCCTATTCTGCGTTTTAATATTTTGTAAGCAGTCAATGTACACCAGCCTTTACGTCTTTCGCTTTCTTTAAAAAATCTTGGCCGTTGACTCGCACGCTATACATTTTACTCCGCAAGCCAACAGACTCTGTTAAGATTTTACCGATGCATTCGTCTTTCATATGACGGAGTACCATAGATGTTATTCGGAGGATAGTCAGACGTGTCGAACTTGCGCATATCTTCTTTTATGTCCGCATAAATATTGAGACATTTAACCTGATCAATAAAGCTGTATGTGTCTGTATACAGCATTTTAAGGGTAATACCATACTTTGGCAACATGTAGTCATAATGAAAATCATACATGAAAGTCTTGAAAATATCCAACACACTAAGCCCTACGTATATCGGTTTATTGAACAAAACCTCGGTCTTTCTCAATTCCACAGCTACGAGATCTTCACTTAATATTGCACGGCTGTGGAAGTTGGGTTTTGATACGAGGGCTTCTGCACCGTATCTTCCCTCCCACTTTGTGACGATTTTAACGTCTACATGTTTGCGCACGTTCTCTATTGTTCTTCTATATACCACGTTGTTCATTAATTTAAAAAGGTTCTTTTCAAATTCGTCACGGGATTTTGCTCTCATTGAAGTATTGAAATCTATGTAGGATTTTAGCCAAGGGGATTGATTGAATTTAAGAACTCGGTGGATTTTGACTAATTTAAGACCGTTTACCAAAGCTTGTTTCAGTGCACGATAATAGAGATCGTATTTGCGCTTGGGTAGGTGGCTCGTTAGCAGTTTCTCCTGCTTTGACCCTGGCGGTTTCGAGCGTTCAGGACAAAGAGGCAAATAATTATGAGCATCGTGAAGCTCCTCCGGGTATTCTAAGTATAATTCCGGGTATTCTAAGTATACTTCCAAAATATAGCCAACAGGTGAATCATCAGGAACATTAAAGTTAATATTTAAATTCGAGACCCACTCGAAACCACCATAGGGAAGCCATTGCGCCATTGCCCAACCATACGGGTTGTTGGCGTCAAAGTAGACCAAGTAAATGATCTCACCATTCTCATTGTAAACTTCCATGTATAGCTCAATAAGCTTTCTAGCTCAATAAACATTAGTTTAACAATGTTATTTAGGAGTTCTAACTTTACTTTGGTATACTTTAACATGGCATCCCAAGTCAAACTAGGAGTTGTATAATAGTGTGCTAGATCTAGACCGTACGCTTTCAGTCACTGTTCTCGAAAATTTTCAAAGATATCCGCAAGTAATAACACGTCTGTTTTCATATACAAATCAACGTACTCGCCAAGATTTTTACAGCTAACCTCAGACCATAAGCGTTGCGCATGCGCATAGTCTTCATCAGAGATATGCGTATCATTTGAAGTACTATAAAATTCTTCTTTCTGTGGCAATTGTGTCTCCAATAGTTTAGCTCTCGATTCTAAGTACTCGTAAGGTAATACACCTTTACGTGTAAGCAATTTAATTTTTTCCAGACTTAAATTGCAGAACACGGAATTCACAATTTTATAAGTCTATAAGTACGAGGCTAGTATTTCTAGTGATGACGCCATAAATCTAAACGAGTCAATAAAGCGCACTGCCCTTGACGTGTTTCGTGAAAGAAATATATCTTTGTTTGTTCAAGGGGAGGAGGTGAACTTTACCGTCAAATTCTGTACAAATTTTACGAATTATAAAGTGTGCGTCATATTCAGTAAGATTATGGAACACCACAGGTATAATTCGAAAATCTTGGTAGTTTATATTACAATCTTAATGGGCCGGCCCTCTATATTTACCAGTTAAATGGCAGTGATCGCGAATTTTTTTCTCACCCGGTGCTATTTTTTTCTCTCAAATGTGGCACACAGTCACTTCCCTGAAGGCAGACTTCTGCTCACGAGTAAAATCATCCATAGGAATTGGGCATAGGAAGACGGTTTCAACATCTTCAGCCAATTGCTCCAATTCCTTGGCGACCCACTTCGCAGGGTCTGCATCTTCAGGGCAGGAATGATAGCCAGAGAGAGAATCGTCATAGCTGCATTTTAAATAATATCCTATACTGAAGATTTCATTGTGTTGGAAAACTTCAGTGTAGGAACTATTTTCCTGCAGTTTCTCAGTCGGTTTAAGCAGACATTCACATTCTGCGTAGACAATGAATGGGACCTTTTCTTTATTGTTGTAATTTTTAAATTCTACAAAGTTATTGCGAGGTTTAGGTAGATTAATTTTGTAATGGTTTAGGGTCTTACAGTCTTCTTCGTGGGTAGACAGTTTTTCTTCGCTTGTAAAATAGTGGAGACATCTATCGAAAATGTGTTTTTTATGTCTATTGTTTGATAATTGTGAGTGTACAAGTCTAGACAGATCTTTTATCCACACAAATCTTGATCGTCCTCGTCGTCGTTGTCGTCAAGACTCTCGTCAATGTAATGGTCTTGAACATGAAGAAGGTTAACATGTTGTTCCGTCTTTTCAGATGTTAGATGTAGAGGGACAACAGTATAATTAAACCTTCTGTTCAGACCATACACGTTTACAGAGATATTATTTAATTTTTCGAATTTTGATATGTCTTTCAGGGTTACGGGAAAGTTTATTTCACTAAAATTTAATTTATCCTTATATGGAGTATAGTTAGACACACGATGCAAATTTTGTAAAACTGGATACAACGCCGATAACACTGCCCATTTGAAACATTTGTCGTCATTATTTTGTACACTAACACAAGCCTGTTTCTTTTTAATTGGCAGCGGTAATTCGATATAAAAACTATCTCGGATAGGGTTGTATTTGTTAATGTTAATTTCTAACTTTATAATCGAGTGTAATTTCCAATCAGAATCGGTTTCTTGGAAATCCTAAAGTTTCTTTAGGATTGGTTGCTTTACTTTATCGTTGCACCAATCACCTAATACAGTCGTTGGATAAATTTCTTTTGCCTTAGTCTTATATGTTTTTAGTTCAACGTTTTCACTATCGTTGGCAACTCTTTTAAATTTAGCACTCAATTCGGCGTACACTTTTATCGCTGCAAGCTTATTTAATGCGTCTATTATATGCTTCTTAATATAATGAACGTACCATCAAAGAACGCATTAATATCCTTATGAACTATGTTTACAATTACTCCTGTTTGGAGTCGACGCAAAAGCGCTGCGTTACAATCATCTCATCTTACGCGATCAGTAAGAGGATCTCTCACACCTTCACCTTGTACTGGCAACGTATCAAGGTGGACACGTAGACATATAATTTGTTCGTCGATATTTACAGATTGTTTTCGTTCAGCTGACGATATACATATATTTCGATGTAAATTATTTGCACTTCTTGAAATATTATCACATTCAATTATCCATCGTTGGATGAAGGGAAGCACTCCATCTTTTCCTCTCAGGATCTGAAGCAGGTCCACAGCCTTCTCGATGTTAGGGATGAGCTTAGTCCACTTTTCAAGCAGCGCTGCAGTCTCTATCTTTGCTGATCATCTAGGCGGATAAAGGAATGGTTAAACTTCAATTATTTCTCAGCTTTTATAGACCAATATCCCCACCACCACCATTATCCCCACTTCAAATCGGAGTCAGCGCAAAACAACATGCAAAAAGCCATGCACTCATACTACGAGCAAAAATACATGCACTAATACTACAAGCAAAAAGACATGCAAATATAGATTGAGCACTTACCTTGGATTCTCTCCAGACCTGGTGTATCGTCTTCTGGATCGCTCGATGAGACTTGCATCGAGCGATGCGACGGAATAATCAGCCTGCGTTTCTGCGCGCCTTTTATAGGACTCTTCAGGCATACACACCCCGGGGCGTGATTACCCCCACTTAGAGGAGAAGCTTAGGTGAGAGCGCGTAAAGGTTCTTCCCGCTGCAGAGACTCTAGTTGCGCTGTTTTTAGATAAGATAAAGCGCGCGAATATTTAAAATGAGAATATAAGAAAAAGCATTTAAAGAGGGATTATTGATAAATTAAGTTAGAAATAAAATGAGAGGGAGTAGGTTTACCACTTTTATTTTTAAAAAATATAAGAAAAAATGTTGAAAATCATCATTGGATGAAGGTAAGATAATAAAAATGAGTATGAAAAATATATACTGTTAAATAAAAAATATTCATTAAAATTTTTAAAAAGATTTTGAAAAAATATCTAAAGTGCAGGGGTTTTATCAGTCTTTAACATTTGATAAAGTCAAGAGAATCTTACGGCTGGGGTTTAAGGTCGGTAAGGTAGAACCCTGTCGTATCGACGGATACCTAGTGCCCTTTAAGAATCTGCATTGCCGGCTGCTGATAATATCGACTGATGGTAATACCGACTGTCATTAACACCAACTTCGGTAACTTGGATCAGTGGCGCCATCTGACCGCAAGTGACGATATGACCCACTTGGTTCCAGGTCGGTAAGGTAGACCCTGATGTGTCAACCGAGGTTCAGTTTATGTCAAAACTCTGCATTATCAAGTGGTGGTAATATCAACTGGTGGTAATATCGACTGTCGGTAACTTGCAATATTGGCGCCATCTGTCGGCTAGTGTCCTCATGTCTCATTTGATTTAAGGTCGGTAAGGAGGAACCCTGATGTGTCAACCGACTCCCATTGAATGTCAGGAATCTGCATTACCGACTTCTGATAACTTTCGACAATGGCGTCATCTGACAGTACAATCCACATTAGGAATCTGCATTATCGACCTAAGGCAACTTGCGACATTTTCGCCATCTGTTGGCACATTAGGAATCTGCATTACCGACCGAGGGTATTGCCGACTCTCGGTAGCTTAGCACGGATTTGAATCTTGCTCGGTCGGTAAGTGTTTCCGTAGTGACATAGTTCTACTACGGAAGATATTAAAATTTTTTAATTTAAGTTAAACGTTGCGAAATGAAAAAAAGAAGCCAATTTGTCTATTGAGAAAATTTTTTAAATGAATAAAATAGTTAATTTAATACTTAAAATATAAAAAATGATTAAATAATTAAAAACTATTACATTAATTATTAATTAATAAATATTAAATTAATTGTTATATTTTAAAAATGATTTATTATTATAAATTAAAATTATTAACATTATTTATATATTTTACATATTTTTTATGAATTTACAAAGTCAGTGACAAACGTAGCACTGGGTGGTGAAAGTATGACGCTTTTATAATTTATTTAACAAGAATCAAACATCGCAATGCATCATCGAGGATTCTTTATGAAATAGGGCGGGCTAAAGCTATTGAATTCTGAACATTCAACCCCCGACTATGAAAAAAGTTTCCTTTTCTAATCAGAAGGAGTGTCTATGAGTAAAAAATTGTGATGAAATTTCTTTATGTAGAGATTGTGGTGATAATTGAAAATAAAAAATACAAAAAATGAACAAAAATGAATTTTGACCATGTTACGATTTTTTGAAAATTCACAAAAAAATAATTTTTTTTAAATCGCTGAATAAAACTTTTATTTAAAAAGATTTTTTTATCTTTTTAATGAATTTTGATTATCTTGAAGTGAATAATCGACGTATTATGTATTTTCATTGTAATCCAAAAGAATTTTTCTCTTGTTTTTATTATTTAATTTCAGGATTTTAGAAGTTTTTAAAGAACTGAAAAACCAACTCAAATTTTTTTTAAGTTTTTAATAATAATGGCTAGTTTATCCAATTAAATAAAAGCGTCACTCAGCGATTTTAAGAAACTCATTTTTTTCGAATATTGAAAAAATCATAACTTGGTTAAAACTAATTTTTGTTTTTTTTATATTTTATTATTAATTATCGTCATAAGGCTTTATTCTTGAAGCAAATTATACATTATTGATTAACAACAGCAATGTATGCAATATCAACTAGACAAAAAACGGTTTTTCCACTTTTGAACACAAAGGTTCAAGGAAACTCAAAAAAATTTCACATATTTTTCACATTCGTTTTGTGTGAGCAGTAACGTCTCAAAGATGACCATTCTCAAAAGACCCTGAAAGGGTACTTTTTCACCTTTCTCTGATCGTAAAAGTCTTCCTAATGGACTGAAAAATTTTATCACGCAGTAAATCCTAAGGTATAATTTTGATCTCCGATTGAATTATTAAAACTGCAGCGCTTTAATCCATATTTCTTTAAAAAATCTACATTCGATCAATTTGAACTGACAGTTGTCACAAACCAACGTAAAGTTGTGCATTGAAGGACTTTTTCATTTTAAATTATTCTCGAAATAATCGGCAACACTTTTTTATTGCCTTATAATTTATTGTGCAAACATTTACAGTACAGAGGACATCTTGCTCTTTTGAATGTGCTTTGTCTGATATTTTTCACATTTTTTCCGAATAAGATATTCTGCAAAAGATTTAGGGCTTTATATTTTATGGGCAGATAGTAGTTATTGAGTTGCTGAATTGATACAATAAAAGTTTCATTAGGAAATCTCATTATGTTTCGAGGAAATGGAGGTGTATTTTTTTTGGTTCGTGATGCACGTTTTTTTTAACTTTGGACGTTGATTAACAATGTCATTTTCAATTTAGACAAAACACACAAACTTGATCCCGAGTGCAAGAACAGTGTTGAATTGAGGCGTGAAAAGTTTGATTGAAAAAAGTCATTTAGTTCTGAGTATATTGTCACGTTTCATGACGTTATTTAATAAATGTAGTAAATATGATTATTAAGAATATCCAAATCCAGTCTATTGTAAACTTATTGTTTATATACAAATTACATGTGGGTAACCTTATTATCAAATTATGTAATTGAAGGAAATATGGGAATGACGTACACTAATCTTCTCTCGGATCTGTGGCTAGCCTGCCACAAGCATATAATCAGCGTTTAGAACCTTCGTTCCAACGCAATAAGGGAAAATGCAAACGAGATTAAAAAGGATTTTGGCGCACTCCTTCATAAACAAGTCACCACCTTTTAAGTACAAGAAACCAAACATAAATATGGGAGGAAGACGAAAATGTCAAACTACACTCACAGTAATCTCCAGTTTGAATCTTTCTAAGTGATCTCGGTGTACCTCTAATTAGGTGAGTCACCATGTTTCTAAACTCAAATATCTACCAGCAACACAGGAAATGCCATTGCACTGTACTCACACTAATCTCCACCTTGCATCTTTCTAAGCGATCTCGGTGCATCTCTAACTAACTGAGTCACCGCGCTTTTAAAACCCAAACTATTTACCAAAAACACAGGAGAAAGACGAAAAGGTCTTTACACTTTACCCACACTTTGAATCTTCCGAAAACGATCTTAGTGTGCCTTTTTCTAAATGGATCATAATGTCCATTTCCAATCTTTCGAAGCGACCTCAGCTCGACTCCCTAGTGAGTCACTATGCTTTTAAATGTACGATAGAGACAAAGGGATTGCCGCACTCTATCCAACTAATGTAGCTAATAGGTATAAAAACCCCAGGAAACAATGGGAAGCATGATCAGTTTTTCTTCAACCTACGTGCGTGCGAGTTCAATATCGGCAGTCTTCTTCAATCTACGATTGAAGATTTGGTTTTGTGAATGTTTTCTGTTTAAAAGATCATAATATTGTATAAATTTCTAATTCATTTATTAACTATGGATGATAACGTGACGAGTGGCACGTCATCAATTGTAGATATGAAGAATAAGTTCAATGAGGACCTAAAATCTTTCACATTATGACAAAATGCAAATCTCATCACGTCTACTCAGAAATACGATGAAATCATTGAACAAGTCAAAAAACATCATTTTTCAGTATTTGCAATCAATTGTAACTTAGAGAAAACTTTTGTTTCCAATTTTGGATTTTATGTTATTATTCATCATCAAAAACTACGTACAAAAAAATTTGCCATAATTATTCCCTCCATACAAAAAATTTTCAAAATTCCGAATTTTCATGTCAGAAGTTCGAATAGAAGATATTGATCGATCGAAAAAAAAATTTGTAGATGAAACATCAGAATATTCAAGTACTTAAGAAAAGTAAGAGGGCACCCTGCTTTTAAAAAGGAGAAACTCAAGACAAGTATCTTTTTGTTTTTGCCTCGCGGATGCAGGAGATACTTTAGTGAAACTGCAACGCACAAGACGGGATGCAATAAATTTGATGGTGTATCCATTCTTAGGAAAGAAGGTGTCGAAACGAATTTTTAATAAACAGTCATTGACGCACAGAATCTTTGTTGTGTTTTTTATGACAGTAAGACCAAATTAAAAATGTTGACTGCTTAGGTAAAAAAGCAAGAAAAGTGTAATTGAAATTGCTTAGCGAATGTGCTGAAATGTTCATGAAAAAATTTATCTAAACTTCATCAGGAGCTTAAAAAAGTATAGTTATTTTAATTTAAAATGTTTAATAAAAGCCTTCTAAAAATATTAAGTCCTGAAAAATAGAGAATAAAATTTTCTTCTCTTATATTATAATTTTTATTTATTAATTTAAATACATATAAGCGGGACAAATCAATGAAGTTGCAAAATAACATACACAATTTTATTTACAAACTAAGGGTTTTAGGGATAGCTTTGCGAACTTTTGGCAGAATGGACGGCAAATCGATGGGCTTGTCAAATATCCCGAAAACTCTTAGTTTGTAATTAAAATTGTGTATATCATTTTGCAACTCCATTGTTTTGTCCTGATAAAATGTATTTAAATTATTAAAGTAAAGTTATAATATAAGAGAAGAAAATTTTATTTTCTGTTTTTCAGGACTTAATATTTGTAGACTAGTTTTAATATTGGAAAACTTGTTTTAACACCCCTTTTTTATTTTCTAATTTTTTTTATTTCTAATTTTTTAGTTTAACTTTATAATATATTTTATAATTTTTCAGCTTTATGAGTTGAATATTTATCACATAATTATATGAATATTGATTGAATCCACTAATTTCTAGCCCTCTAGGCGTGGCAGAAGTAAGGATCCCTCTCCCCCACGAGCAATGTTTTCCCCCCACCTCCTCCACCACCAGTGAGAACAACAAAATTGCATCGAATTATATTGTTGTAACTATAATTCGGTAAATCTACCAATTTCTAACTCTCTGAGAACAAAAGAAGTGAAAAATTCCCCTCTCCAACGGGGGAAAGGGGGGTGAGGGAGCTCCATTTTTTATAGATTGTATGAGATAAGTATGTATACCAAATTGGAGTTAGGAGCATTAGAAGTACGTAGAATATCTTATTGCAGATTTCAGGAAAAGTTTATATACATATATACCGAGTGGAGGTAAAAGAAGTGTTTTAAAAGAAGTTGATATTTTTTGGTTCTTCTGAAGTTCATTTTTTCCATGTGAATTAACATTGTAAGAAATAGAAAGAGCCCACCATAACCATTGCCATTCTGGCAATTTTCTTGGTGTAATTACAGAAATTTCTCGATGATTTCCTCATGAAGCTAGACTTTAGTCGGAGGGACCGAAGATAAACTAATCCCCGTTAGCGTCGGCATTACGTTTTACGTTGATTACGTCAACCCTTCCCAGAGTCATTGGACAGGTCGTCACACTTATCTTGCTGGAAAGGAGTGTACTAGAGCGATTGAGGATTGCCTAGTCGAGTTTGCTCGTTAACAACATTGTTAGTTTGGATCACATCAACCAGAGCGGGATTCCCGTTGCGACTCCACCGGCACCTACTAGTCGATCTTGATTAAACACTTTTACTGCTGATTTGAATAAGAGGGCTTAGAATAATTAAAAATTTCATTCTTAATATGGCAAACAGATCTTTAAAAACTAATTGAAAAAATTACCCAAGACGGACTAGCTAGCTCCTAAGTTGGGCATCCCATAATATTTGTGTATCAAAAAATTATATTTATCAGTTACGCATTTAGATATATGCTCAGTAGACTTCTAACTACTTACAAAGTACTTTTTATTTATTGCAAGTAAATTAACAAATATAGAATGAAAAAAACATTTTGGCACATTGAATATCGAACTTTTACCTATTAAGGAAGTCGTAACTTAATAGTCTTTAGTGATTTGAAACTGCAAGTAAGTTTTGTTTTATGTAGATAATTCTCTAAACTTGAAAATAATTACTTGCGTTTCGTTTAGTTTTGTGCTTAATAAAAAGAGTTCCAAAAACAATAAGGATTCATGACTCCTAAGGCGGGCCCTGTATAGGCTGGAATAAAGAATTTTTAAAAAATATCTTCTCTTCGATTTATATCAGGAAGATAAATAAGATAAATAATATGTGTTATTATACAACTTCTTATAGTTAGTTATTCATGAAATTGTGAATACTTATTTTATCATTAACCTTATTTGGTGCTTATTTTACGTAGCATAATGTATTTTGCATAAATAATTTCTCACAAAGGCACAGCACATATTTAAATAATATGCTACGAATAAAATGTCATGTGTTTGATAACATAATTTCTTATGTTATATATAAGGTGCCCGTGTAAGAATACAGGGTTGCCTAAGACGGGCATAATGCGTATTTTTTTTAGCATTGAAATTTGTTGCACTTCAATCATGTTTTAAATGCTTAAGCGTATGAACTGTGTAAAGCAAACTCCTTAAATCTGAATTAGTCAAATTTTACTAATTTCACAGTGAATAAATTCTAGCCGTAGCAATTACTAAAATTTCACTAAAAGTCAGTGGAGAATTACTGATTTTCCGTGAAATTTTACTAATTGCCATAGCTAGAATTAAGTCACTGAGGAATTAGTGAAATTTAACTAACTCAGATTTTGAAAGAACATCAAACTATGACGTTAGTTAAAACGATTACCACATTTTACAGTTGATAGTGAAAAATCTTGAATTAAAATCCCGACAAGTGGTATTCTCTTCCTTAATTATTACCTGTACTGCCACCATAATTCCACAAGAAAAACCAAATTCGCAAATTTATTTAGTATTCGAGTTAGTAACGTTGTTTTTCAAAAAACCGAAGATTTTTCTTTAAGGCAGTACATTCGCTGCCTTCGGCAGCAAAAATTTTCGCTTATGCAGTTAGGTTCATTGAGAAATAGTTAGTAAAGTGAGACAGCAATATCCAATCACATTTGTTTTCCTCATGCATACAACATTAAATTGGTCGATTATGTATCAAAGGGAAGACAAATTTTTGCCAATTTTTTTGTTTTTACCAGAAATATTGAAAATTGGACTTTGAGCGTCGATAGAGACTTTCAGGTACAGAAACTGTAAAAATGTGTTTTCATAAACGTCATAGAGTACTCTTTTCTGATTAAAATGAGCTCTAACAGAAATTATTTAGATGAAAATTACGGTTTCGAGCATGCTTTACATGAGTTAGTGTAGGGAGCTACAAAACGAGTAAAATTACTGCAGACGAGTGCGTCTTCTTTCAAGTTTGTCTATTATATTTCCAATCCTTCTTATTTAGTTATATAATGTTGATTAACACATTCTATATACTGTATATAAGTTATTAAGGTATTGAGTAACATTCTAATGCGATTAAGGAAAGCCAGAATCATATTTTTCATTTCCTGGATTGTTTTACGATTTTCACAGTAAATAAAGCATGTTCTCTCATAACTTTCAAAGATTATTATAGAACTAATATAAATCGAAAATTATATTAACACCTGTGTAGGGGCAAGTAATTGTTTTAGAATTCTTTTATGATACGAAGAAGCATCTTAGAAAGTTTCCTGCGTAACTTGGAAAATGTCATATATGGCAAGATAAGATTGGGTCTGATGCATCGAAAATTATGTGTTTTTAAATTATCTTTTATTCGAAGGATTATATTCTCAATTGCCGAAGCCATTGTTTTAATTGATTTATGTATGCAATAATATTTAAACAAATAAATTAACAAACTTGGCCATTTCAACAAAACGATTTTTTGTCTCTAAACAAATTACGTACATAAACTTTTTGTCGTTAAGAATTAATAAAGGTGGACTTAAAGAAGTTAAAAATATTAGGCAAAACTTTATTTAATTGTCATAAACCATTTTTTGAACAAATACTCCAATGTATCAGTTTATCGTAGAAATAAATTGTTTTGTACTAAAATCGTTGTGATTTATTTTTAGAATATTATTTAATAACAAAAAATGGACATAAAGTAGTATAGCTAAGCGGGTTCTGGAGATAATCACCTGGTAAAACAGTTACCGGTAATTTACCGACAGTCGGTAACT
>JBAGKK010516547.1:0-32646 GCA_037177015.1 Euceroptres primus
ACCCTACACATTTAACTATTATTATTAAACGTTTAGGTACTTTATATTTATTATAACCAAAACTGATCACCCAAAAAGTCAAAATAAAACCTTCAACACTTCGGAATCCTTCGACTATATTAGGTAAATATCGGGTTTCTTCACTGCTGCCAATTCCGGGAGAAAAATTCTACGATTACCTACTGTTAGATTTTGCAACGTCATATAAAAAGTGCTCAAAAATTCACATATGGAGAAAAATAAAGATTTGCGTCGAAGTATTTTGTTTATAAAGCTTCCAGCTTTGTTATGAATACAAAAACATGGCCCGGAAAAATTTTATATCAGTGAAAAGTGAAGTGAAGATAGAAAAATGACGATAGAAAAGTCAAAATTTTGTTCTACCTATAGAAAATCAGTTTTTAAACTCTCACACATTAATTATTAATAGTAAATAAACAAAACTTCGTCTGGTAATGTATATAGTTGCCGAAATCTTATGATGGCAAACTTTATTAACAATCTTGGTCCGTTTTCTGATTATTTAAAATTATATACTGTAAAATATTACCTACTGTAAAGCAGTCTCCCCTATGTATTACTGTACAATAAAGTTTTTAATGTTGAGATATGTAAATTCCTAGTCGAATGAAAAATTTTAAGTTTTTAGAACCTCCACCCTATTTGAAACAACCTGTAACCGATGCGTAGGTCATTGGCATTGCTTGTGGAAGATTCCGTAATTTTTCAGCGTAGCCGAAGGGTTCGTTTATAATGAAGAGAACGACGGTGATCGAGACAGAAGGAGAGAAAAGAGATGAGAGAGAAGTGTGATACGCGTGAGAAAAAGAGGCAAAAATCAGACATCTTAGTCGTCCAAACATAAAAAGTAATAATAAATTGTCACCTTTTCTCTTTATCATATTTTAAAATTTAATTGTACACAAATTCAATTTTTATAAGCGCCACACTAAAAAGTAATAATAAATTGTCACCTTTTCTCTTTTTCATATTTTAAAATTTAATTTTAACAAATTCAATTTTTATAAGCGCCATCCTAATTTATATCAGTCCCAGTTAATTTATGTTATATACCAGGTGTTGAAATTAATTTTTTCCCGTTTAAGCATAAAAAATATAATGAAATATTGCAGATTTGAAATCAAGCGGGTTTCTGATTCATAGATTCACAATTTCGTTCATAATTTAAAGAATTTCATCTCATCGACAGTGCGTCACCTTTGTGGCTTTAGATTAGTGTTTTAGCACGAAAAAATTCCCATTTGATTGTCACGCCTCTCAGTTTAACTCCAACACGTCAGTTATTTACAAACTTTGTATCACGTTTTAATCTAATTGCAGAAAACTTAGATTGGCTAATTAATTCGACTCGTGTTTATCAGTACACATTTCAAAGACAAATGTCGCAAAATTGTTTTTTAAGCCCTCCGATACTTTTTCTTACACTCAGAAGAAATTTTTTTACATTTAAACTTTAAACACAATTTTAAATCAAAAATCAAAAATATAATTGCAATGCTATGGGGTCAAAACAACATTTGTTTGATTCAAACAAATAATGAGTCAAATTTTTCTAACTTGAAAATAAGTTTTTTTCTGAGTATATATTATAGTTTGAAAAGCAAAATTGCATAGGCACTGCAGAATTGAAGACCGAGAAATGAATTAACTAAGATAATATTAAGCAGAATTTAAAAAAAAAATTCTAGTAATTATAGAGATTCGGTAAATAAGTAATATTTAAATGTAAATAATTGAATGTAAATTTAAATGTAAATAAGTAATAAAGCAGAAATAAAAAGTTACTACTTGAAAAAAATGCTAAAAAATTACAACACTCATTCAAATTTTAACAGACAATTTTAAGTTGAAAGTGAACGTCTAGTTCAAAATAAATGTGATAAAAATATCAGGCACTTTGAAAAAGATTAATTTTTGCATTCTCTTTAATCTTTAAGTTTTGACAGGGAAGCAAACGTTTGACCTTCTTTTATTTTGTAAAGCAGCTCTCCACAAAATAGAAATCTCTTGCATAAGAAATTCGAATACATTTTCCTCCTTTAAAAATAAAATTCGGATTTTCAATAGAAGTGAAAAAAGGAGAATCTTTTCTTTATGATCTAGTCTAATAATTCATAAGTCAAAAAATATTCGTTCAGATTATGAAAATTGTTAGATTTTCTTTGAGAATTTTTTGGAACATTTGAGGAAACTTTTGCACCTTATTTTGTGAAATGAATGTTCGGTGTTGGATAGAGGATAGACGAGTAGATTTTCTGGCTACCTGCCCGTTTGCATTGGGTCATTCACATCTTTGAAGACGAACTCTAAAAGTCTAAAACCTCTTAGGCCTAAATAAAAGCTAGGAAAAAAGTAAGATACATTTTGCATAATTTTTACGTGATACCACAAGTTACAATCGCCCCTTGCGTATTTCTTGAAACAAGGTGCTAAGCGATATGCCATAGAGTTCATATCACATGACGATTAGCACCTTTTTTATTATTCATAATTCATGTGATGATGACACCTTTCTCGCAACTGCTGACTCGTGACTTGCAGAAATTAATATGTTCAATACTATCAGCAATTACTGGTTTAAATTGCGATTAAAAAAACTTTGATATAAAAAAGTGATCAATTTTATTATGTAAAAGAAAGACAAGTTTAAGTTTATAACCTTGTCAATTTTTTAAGTTTTATTTTTTATAGTACTATCAAATACATTAAATACTACAATCTATTTATGTACATATTAAAACAGTAAAAAAATTCGTAATGAAGCGACAATTTTCTGAATTTAAGACTCGTTATGCACTAAACATTAAGACAAGAACACAGCAAAAAAGGGGTAAAAAGTTTAAGGTTTCTTTATGACTATGTGTATCTTTAAACAAATATAAAAATACATTTTTCATTTTTAAATCGTTATATATTTTATCATTGCTCGAAACCAATACTAAAATATATAAGAATGTAAGTTTGCTGTTTTTTTTATAGAAGTGGGAATTGTATTAAATTATATTAAAGTAACTATTTTAAGCGACAGTATTTTGAGTTAAAGAAGGTAGAACTATCGTTTTTCAAGATGATAATCTCATACGCAAATGCAATGTTATTTGAGTCAATGTTTGCGTCATTCTCGTTTTATTTTAAAAATTACATGTACTGCCTCTGCAAAAATCAGAAAATAAAGGGCCATCATTATTTGCGGATTTAACATGCTCGTGAAAATCTCAAAAAGGAAAGAATCATCCTTAAAATCTAAAATGTATGCAAAGTTGTAATATTCCACACATTTTATTGCAACCATTTGAAACAAATGTATGCTTCTTCCAAGATTCTTTCCTACATTTATATTTCTTGCATGCATATTGCATATTTATTATTATTATATTTCCTTGCTGAAAAGAAACTTTGTTGCAATAATTTTTCCTGCACTTAAACTTTTCATTGTTTACAGTCTCTTTGCGTCAATAAATTTGAATAAAGCTTGAGTGAAAAATATGAAATGAATAAAAAATAATAATTAAAATAAAAACTCAAATTAATATAAGATCTCTGAATTTTATAAAATGTTACATTCCAGAATCAGTGACAGTAAAGAATATATATATATCCACCGAAAATGAATAATAATTCATCCTCGATTACTTGAAATTAAGTGCAAGTAACGATCGGCGTAATGATAGCGACGTAAATCACTAATTACTTGCAGATTATCTTTAATTGCAAGAGACTCTTATCAGGAATCCTCAATTGCTCCTATGACTAATTACACACAGATCACGGAAGAAATTTATAAATGGCGAGAATTACTCTTACACATAGACTTCAACTGGCAATCAAATTATGAATTAATAATATTGACAATGTAAATACTCGATTTAAAAAAAATAATATTAGTAGCTACTCTTATCAGTTAAATAAGAAAAAAAAATATTGCAAATAAATCTACAATAGTTTATCTAAAAATGGTTTGTTCAACCCGGAAGAAGTCAAAGGAAACACGAAAAAATTAACCTAAGAAGGACATTAAACTTTGCCTTTTTTAAAAACGCAATCTCATTTTTAGTTTACATGAACTTGTTCGCTTGGGGTGAATAAATAAGTACCTATGGGCTTTTATGATTTTCGTGAACAAAGGATGATTTCCTAAAATTTGTTTGTTTGTGGCTCGAGAAATCAGACGTAGGAGAACACAAGGGGCAGTGTTTTGTTTGAGGTATCCTGATTCTTTATAACTATGTATAAATAACGAAGAAAATAATTTTTTATTTCAAATTCGATTAATTTTATCTATTGTTATTATTTTTCAAAAATTTTCTATGTATTTGTTATCAATAATCTCTTAAAAGAATAAAATTCGAATAATTTAATCTATTGTTATTATTTTTTAAAAATTTTCTATGTATTTGTTATCAATAATCTCTTAAAGAAATAAAATCGTTATTTATTCATTAAATTAAATTTTACGAGACTGATGAGAAAATTGACTAAGCATTGCCTCAAAAAGCATCGAGAAAAATCAATTTTTTTTAATGAATAAAGAACAATGTATAATTTGAATGCTTGACACCAAATTTCAGAATGCAAGTAACAAGAGACTTTTTTTAAAACGATTTTTCAATAAGTTATAAAGAAAATTATTTAAATTTTCTATAATCTATATATAGCTTGAGAATATAATATTTTAGCAAGAGTTTTATGTACACAGTTTTAAACGGGTTAAGAAATAAAATATCAATAAAATTGCTGAATCTCGTAAATTAAATATTCAAATATTAATGTCTCTAGAATCTAGACTCGTGTGAAAATTCAAAACTACGTGAAACTTGAGATCTGCTAAGCTTCTTTTTATAATAAGTCAATTTACATAAGCCTGATTTACATAATATATGACACATGCAGTTGTTACATATTCATTCTATTTTATACACATATTGTGCACTTTTTATCTATATATCTTAAAAAGCGATTGCATTCATTGTTCAACTTGTGTAATATGTTACAAATGTTACACTGACAAAAAAAATTTCATTGCTTTTATTTGCTGTCAACTGAAAGTAAAAATGCTGTCATTGATGCAAATTATAAAATTCATAACCTTCATTATGAAGTCTAGACAGTTTTCATATTTATATTCCACGATTATCCTTCAATATCCATTTAAAATAATAAACGACATGTTTTCTTTGTTTCTTGTAATTGAACTGAATATTTTAACTGTTAATTTGTATAATTAAATAAATAACCCGTTTTTGATTAATTTAATTCCAAAGTAATAATTTTTGTCCTAATGAGAGAATATTTTTTTATACAACTCACTTTAGACACTTTGCGGATTATTAATATATCGTGACGTAAACAATTATTATTAAACACTTTAATGTTTAATTACAGAACAGAAATAAATCGATGTTTTTTTATGCGTTCATTATATATGCTTCCAGAAGACAAGTGGAAGTGTTTAAAAAATTGAGCAAAAAATAATAGTTCTCATTCTATGCAAAAAAATGGAAATCTGTACATGAATCATCTAATTTATATTCATGAGGTTAATGATTTCAATAAAAAAGTCTAGAATTGAACTTAAGAAGTTTGGAAAATCCATATAATCTATACATATTAAGGAACATCAGAATAATTACAGAATACATTAGATCATTAGAAAATCCTTGCTGGTATTTCCAAATCCATAAAATTTGTACATATTAAGGAACACCAGAATAATTACAGAATTTGTTAGATCATTAGAAAATCTTTGCTGGTATTTCCAAATATTAGAAATTTTATTAGATTCATTTATGAAAAAAATTTAATTCGTTTAATTAAACGTATATTAGTTGATAAATGTCTAATATAATGTTTTAAGCGTGTGTGTGTGTGTGTATGTCACGTTTTTTTAAATTACCTAATAGTTATTTTATGAAATGTTTTATGCATTTTCTACTATTTCTGTAAGTGTGAAATTTTAATTTTATATTTTATAGATTTCATAAGCTGAATCCTGTATTTCTTTTCATAAAGGAAGAGCCATGTCTGAGGCAATTCGGCCTTCGATAATATTCGTCAAGAAAGATGAAAGCAGATTGCAATTTAGTTATTAGTGATTAGTCAGCTCAAAAAAATTTGTAGTACAGAAAGGACCACATTTTTTAAAAAGTTTATTTTCAATAAATAAATAAATAAATCGAATTAAAGCTATTGTTACCCTCTAAATTTGAATCAATCAAACTTGTCACTGATTTCATTTAGTGACCCATTTTTTGTTAATTCATCACTGACACAGAAAATCTCAAGTATCATTTTAGTCGGCAGCAAAATGAGAAATCAAAAAGCAAAAGACTGTGACAATAGAATAAATGATTCACTCCAGATCAAAATAATAACGCTGCAAATTAAAATAATATCCCACGATTTACTGTGGAATAAAATCAGTGAAAATTTTGACTGAGATCTAAAAAGTAACAATTTACAAGTAAAGTATAAATAATTGGAAAGAAGATGTATTCAATATAATCAAAAACTGATGTGTACATATGTATACAATAAAAAAATGTCTTCATAATTCAAACCTCTAATTATAAATGTAACTACAATTTCCCTTTTCCGTAAATTGAATTAGAATTTATGTAAATGTAATCGAAATTTTAAGCAACTTAATTAAAGACACATCCATTTGAAATTTCTTGCAAATATAATGCAAAAGACTTTGAGAAAATTGAATATGTATATCAGATATTTTGAATATGCATTGTTCAAGGATAAAAATTGCAATAGTAAAAGACTGTGTTGTTGGTAAAAGTGTATAAACGTTTTCAATCTCAAGTAAACTGATGCATGCACTAAAAACACGCAACTTTGCGAAATTCGTGCATAACATGCATTCTTTCATGGGGCATCAGAGGTTATGTGGAATCGATAAATAGAGTGGCCTACATATATTGCAAGTGCAATATAACACAAGGTAATGTAATCTCAATGTTAAGTAAATAACAAAAAGATGTTGCAGTCCATATTGTATGTATATCACTGAAATATGTAACTGTTATTGCAATATTAAACGTAATCTTGCACAAAAAATGATCTGCTTTCCAGTAAACATTTACGTTTTATGTCTCAAGTGCACAGTTAAAAGCTGCGTTTCTTTTATATTTGGTCTTCTTTTATATTGAAATAACTGCATGCTATTAATGTCAACACAGTAAATCGTAGGATATTATTTTAATCTGCAGCAATATTATTTTGATCTGGAGTGGATCATTTGAGAAGTAAGCGGCCAAAAGTTATTGTCCATTTTAAAAAAAAAACTGAGATATGCATAGATTCTACATATTAAGGACCTTAGGAATCTATCTGTCACTGTTATATTTAGGAAAAAACTTTTTTAGGTAAAGAATTTCCACTTCTAAAATATTGTACTTTACCAAAACTTTATAAGTCGACAAGAAATTTTTTTTATTATAAAAATTGATTATAATTTATTGCAGATTTATGAACCTTTTAAACTGGTTTTTAAAAATATGCAAAAAATTTCGATTTACAAAAAATTAACCACGTTCTGAGAGTATTTTATAATATAGTGAAGTTACACAAATGAACGTTACATGTTCATTTCTGTAAGTTACGGAAATGAACGTTACAAAAAATCATTTGAGGGACTTAAATATGATACACAGAAGTCATATTTATACGAAATACTTGTGGTTTTTTTGTTTTCTTGTTCAAAACTTAAAAAATCGGTTCATAAGCGGCCAAAAGTGAGGTCCACTGGTCCATTTTAATTTTGATAATTACTTCAATTCGGGACTAGCTAAATATTTTTTCTCTAATATTTATTGTAGATGTTAACTAATTTTAATGCTACAATTAGAATTTAGATGTTACTATTTGTTTTAAAGATACATCATTTTTCTAACTATCTCAAGAACATGAAAAATTGACTTATTCACTTTTGGCCTCTTACTCTTTATTTATTCTATTGCCAGTCTTTTGTTTTTCGATTTCTCATTTTGCTGCAGATTAAAATGATACCTTGGGATTTTCTGTGAATGCAAAACAATTGTCTGTTTTATCCAATGAAACTGTTAGAAATGATCTTAAAAATATACATACAATTTTCAGCATGCATTGAGAAAACTGTTTAGTTTGGACCACAAAAAGATTTGGTTGCTATAGAAGCAACCAAAATTTTTGGCTGTGCCAACCAAATTTTGGTTCTTTCAACAAAACTTTTATGAAACCAACAAACATTTTGTTGAACCAACAAAATCTCTGTTCTGGTTGAATTAACAAAATTTTTTATGGTTAAAGAAAAGGTTTGTTGAAAGAACCAAAATTTGGTTGGCACAACCAAAAAATTTTGTTGCTTCTATAGCAACCAAATCGTTTTGATGTCCGAACCAAATAGTTTTCTCAGTGTGCATCTTAATATCTTAACATGTACATGTATCTTAATATCTTAACATGTACATGTATTTTAATATCTTAACATATACATGTATCTTAATTTTAAAATCCTATATTTTAGCTGAAAATTAATATACAATGTACATTAAACTTATTACACATTTATACTAAAGGGGTCGTCTCATGTAAGGCCGGTTTTTTGTCGCATTTTTGGAATTTTTTTTACGAATAAAAAAAACACAGTATCTTAAGATTTTTACTGTATATTTATTAACATTTCAAGAAGCTTTCAGAATTATTTTAACTTAAAATATAAATTCCAATCGACTTTACAGCTGTCGAAAGTGACTCATGCCAAAAAAATATTTGTTAATCATGAATCCGAATCATGGCTGCCATGATTCCAGCTGTTCTACTTATTGGAAATCAAAAAAGCCAACGACATTTTAATCCGTAGACCTGTGGCTCTATCCGGAAGCAGAATTAAACCAAAATATTAAAAATTAAATTTTTGGATCAGTTTTAAAAAAGATTACGATTTTTGTCATTATTTTTCGACCTTTTTAGCTTGACAAAAAAAACCATGCCAGATATCTTGATTATTGTGGTTCGGGCTAGAACTACGGATGTTCCGAACATACCATACAAATTTGAGTGAAATCGGTTCAGTAGTTTTTGAGAAATCATGGCAACCAATTTGAAAAATGCAGTTTTGAAAAAAACTATACATATAAAGTCGATTCCACTCCATATTTGGACGCTAGACTAGTTTATAGTACTGAAAATGGGGTCGATTTTCTGGGATTAAAAAAAAAACTATACGACCGAATGTTATGGGATTTTTTGCACTGTATTTAGCATCATTTAATGTAGTTCTAGAAATTTTTTCACGTTGAAATATGGAGTTATAGTCGAGATATAAGCCATTTCTTGGAGAACCATAAAAAAAAGTATCAAAACGGCTGCAGTTGCAGTGAGTGCCTGAAATTTAAAAAAACAACAAAAAAGGCGTTAAACTAGATAACATTCTGCATAAAATGAACTAGGATTTTTGAAAAATATTGAAAATTGACAAAATGGCGGCGTTTTGAAAAAAGTTTTTTCTTGCAAAATTCGAAACTTTTTCAAAACGCCGCCATTTTGTCAATTTTCAATATTTTTCAAAAATCCTAGTTCATGGTATGCAGAATGTTATCTAGTTTAACGCCTTCTTTGTTTTTTTTTTTATTTCAGGCACTCTGACGTCTCTTACAACTGCAGCCGTTTTGCTACTTTTTATGGACCTCCAAGAAATGGCTTATATCTCGGCTATAACTCCATATTTCAACGTGAAAAAATTTTTAGAACTAGATTAAATGATGCTAAATACAGTCCAAAAACTCCCATAACATTTGGTCGTATAGTTTTTTTTTTTAAATCCCAGAAAATCAACCCCATTTTCAGTACTAGAAACTAGTCTAGCCCCTTAATGACTGTTCGAATATTAATAAATATTAGTATGAATATTAAATATTAGTATTAATAATAAATATTAGTATGAATATTAAATATTAGTATTAATAATAATTAATAGTATGAAGATTAAATATTAGTATTAATAATAAATATTAGTATGAGGATTAAATATTAGTATTAATAATAAATATTAATAAATATAAATAATAAATATTAATAAATATAAATAATAAATATTAATAAATATAAATAATAAATAAAAATATTAATAAATATGTAGTAAAAATTCCAAGATACTGTGTTTTCATGGTTCGTCAAAAAAAATTCCCAAAAAAACCGAAAAAAATCCGGCCTTTACATGAGACGACCTCCTTAAAACTAATACATTTTGTGTTCGGTTTAAGATACTTTTGTTTAATTTAATATGCGTGTGTTTATTAGATTCCAATGACCGTACTGCATATTTGATTAATATACCTGAAGCTTATACATTAATATACATGAAGCTTAATACAGATTTTTCTAACAGTGTATGGTTTCATTTTAAGACTTTAATAAATTGTATTAATACCTGCCTGCCGTCTTTTACGTTTTGTTTTAATATCAAAATAAGTCTCAAATGAAAGGATACACTTTACTAATATACAGTAATAATACACCTACTACTAGGTGTTTAAAAACAGAATCTTCTTTCTCTTTCGCAATAATATGTTTCTGAATTCAGTAAAGAAGCATGGCATTTTACATCACGTACACCAACTGTTTATATTCCATCAAAACTCATTCCTTTCCTCTAGATTCTCTCGAAATGTAACAGTACAAAAACAGTATTTGTCATGCTCTTTTCCCCAAACGGGGTCTTATTATAGCAACACATAAGGAAAGTCCATCTACACATCTCATATGACAAAATTAACATCCAACCAAGAGATTCCCAATAAACCCCAATTCTCATTGGAATTCGACATGGAATGTTTGCAAACAATTGAAAATGAATTCTGAATTGTTTGCAATCATTTCTACCATTTCGGAATCTACAGTGCAACAATTTTCGAAAAGAAAAACAAACTTACGGTTTATTGTCTCGAGTAATCCGAAACACCGGTTTGTGTGTATCGCGTTCTCAGGACAACGGCCTCAAGAACGACAGTCTTCCGGTCCGAAATTCCAGATTGTGTCCTCCTTTTGTTGAACAGGTAGACCTGGATTATGTTCCGGTTTTTGAACTGCCTTGGCCAAATGAAAACTGATTATGAGTGAAATGTATAATGTAAGCACACTCTTCCCTCACTGCACGCGAGAAAATGGAATAATGTAACGGACGCGAATGTTACTGTTCAGTGGCGTCGCGTCGCGGAAGCGCTTTCCTTTTCGCAGAGAAAATGGAGAGAAAATTGTATTGTTGAGGGAAAAAGAGAGGAGCTTCTCCGGCAAGCTGCCTATAGTAGGCGCGTAAACTGCAGCGCCGAAATGCTCATTGCATACATCCCGCACGACCTGCGCGTGTCGCTCGCTGAGGGCTGACCAGGCTGACTGACTCAGACCAACTGACTCAATCCGAGTGTTCACTGGGGGTTCAGTGGCGTCGAGAAAACAACTCCACTCCACTCCACTCTGCTCCACTCGGATTCTGCCGGTTGCAGCTGATTCGAGATTTCTGATTCGCATTTCACCGCCTTATTCCTGCAGACGCTTCCGAATCTCACGCTCGATTCGACTTCTCTCAGGGTCGCTATGGAATGATCCAGAGCCATTTTGCTACTTTCACACTTTAGGGTGTAGAGATGTTGCACAGTGTGCCAGCAAATGAAGAAAAGTATCAAAATTCGCACTACGCTAGAAAAATGGCGGAATATTTTTTTTTTTTGCGCGAATTGACAGTTTGGCACATTACCTTCAATAATTCCTTTATCGTTTTTAGGAGCATTTAAGTCTAAGGGCTTACTATAGCTATGGAATGCCCGAAAACTGAAAAAATGGAAAAATTATATATTTTCGCTTACACAGGACCATAAAAAAGAGGCATATGAGTCTGAAAATTTGTACTCGGGTGTTTTTGGGGTCGACGAGTACGAATTTTAAGTCCGATAATTAAATTTTTCAAATTCAAAATGGCGGATCCAAATTTACAAAAAAAGACATATAGCTCTGAAAACTTTTACTCGTGGGTTTTTGGAGTCTGAGTACGATTCTAAAGTCAGGAAAATGAAAATTTTAAATTCAAGTTGGCAGATTCAAATTTACAAAGAAGGCATATAGCTCTGAAACCTTTTTTCGTGGGTTTTCGGAGTCTCTGAGTACGATTCTGAAATCAGGAAAATGAAATTTTTAAATTCAAGATGGCGGATTCAAATTTACAAAAAAAAGGCATATAGCTCTGAAAACTTTTACTCGTGGGTTTTTGGAGTCTCTGAGTACGATTCTCAAGTCAGAAAAATGAAATTTTCAAATTCAAGATGGCGGATTCAAATTTACAAAAAAAGGAGGTAATTTATACTGGAGCGTTTTTGAGGTCGCTAAAAATACGACTCGGCATGGCAATTCTGACTTCAAATTTAATTTCAGCAGGCCAAAATACTATAGGAAATACTACACTGGTCAAGAACTAGAATATCCTTTCCATTTTTTGTTTTAGATCATTTACTACGAAAAAAAATTGTTTTGAGGGATTTCTTTGTGGTTTAGGATAAAAATACGATTCGGTTCGGCAATTCTGACTGCAGAATTAGTTTCAGCACGCCAAAAACTATAAATAATATTAGTCTGATCCAGAATCCTCTTGTTTTTCTTAGATCATTTTTTACAAAAAAAAAACGGTTTTGAAGAGTTTTTTGAGGTTAGGATAGTAATACAATTTTATACGGCAATTCCGACATCAGAATTAGTATTACCGCACAAAAGTAGGATAGAAAACCTTAGTCTGCATCATTGTTCACACTAATTTTTTCTGATAGATCATTTTAAACGAAAAAAAACACGTTTTTAAGCCGTTTTTTGAGGTTAGAATAAATAAACGCTTATGTAAAAATGATCGAAAAAATACAAGAGGATTTTGGATCAAACTAATATTATTTATAGTTTTTGGGAGAGAAACTTGTGCAGCAACTTGTGTTTTTGTGCAGAAACTGATTCTGCAGTCAGAATTGCCGTACCGAATCGTATTTTTATCCTAACCACAAAACAATTTGTTTTTCGTAGTAAAATGATCTAAAACAAAAAATGGAAAGGATTCTAGATCAGTGTAGTATTTCCTATAGTATTTTGGCCTACTGAAATTGAATCTGAAGTCAGAATTGTCATACCGAATATTTTTAGCGACCTCAAAAAGGGTCTAGTATAAATTTTCAAAGCCCTATACCTCCTTTTTTTTGTAAATTTAAATCCGCCATTTTGAGACTGCTCGTTCGTCGCTTTAAATCCGGTTCAAACTGGACTTTAATAGCATTGAATTGAGGACCGTCTACCCCCGAGCCCGGCCCATAACTCAACAATGTATTACGAAATTTTCATGTATTTAAGAAGGCTTTCTTGTATCCTTAAACTTCGACGGAGTGAAGTTAGCTGTGAATCTAAAAATCTCTAATTTCACTTACACTTGTTTCTAAAGCTTCAAATAAAGAGTATATAGAGATCGTTCAGGAGAAAAATGGCGATAGTGCCTCAAGTGCATCTCTTAAAAAAAAATTCAAAAAATGTTGAAAATTTTTTTTACTCGTATTTTTTGAAAAAAAATTCCGTAATTTTTTTATAACATTGTTGCATTGAAATTCATAACATATATTTTTTTCATCAAAATCAGTTTAGCCGTTCTTGAGAAAAAAATTATTTTCGATTTTTCTTCTCACCCTCGTAACTCCCATAAATTTTTTTTTAGATATAGTCTCTTGGGAAATTTAATCTCTAATCAATTACTTGCTGTAAAAATCTCAACCAAATCCAGGCGGGCGCAGCTTATTCATGCTTATCCTGCTATGTCCTTTGTTCGAATCCCCAAAAAAATAAATGCGCTTTATAAAAAAAAAAATGATATTTAGAGATATTATTTATTTTTGGACCAATGTTATTTAAATCAAATAATACATGTTTCAAGAAGTTACAATAATTTTTTCATCCCAAAATATTAATTTATATCCGAGTTATAAGCAATTTTGCCAAGGACCAAAAAAAAGGCGGTACCCACTGCCCACTGAATCATCTGCAATCAAAAATTCCAACGGAATTCATTAGTAAATAATTGTACTGGCTACAGCGTGGAGGAAGGAATTTTTATTCCGATAAATATTTTTTTTATAGACAAAAAATGAGCGTTTTTTTAAAGAGAAAAGTGAATTATGACTTTACACATCCGTCATTTTGTAAAGAATCAAAATTTTTCAATACCATACGTCCACGTAGTAGCCAGTACAATTTACTAATGAATCCCTTTGGAATTTTCGATTGCAGACGATCCAGTCTTGAGCAGCAGTGGGCAACGCACAACGCCTTTTTTTGGCCCATGACAAAATTGCATATAACTCGGACAGAAATTCATATTTTGCGATGAAAAAATTACTGTAACTTCTTGAAACATGTATTACTTGATTAAAAAAATATTCGCCAAAAAATAAATGAACCAGTCTTCAAAAAAAATTCGTAAAGAAAGCCTTTTTTTGGGATTCTCATTGACCCTGACCTCTTAGCACGTATTTCGTGTTTAGCGAATTTTCGGCGCTAACTATGATTTTTTTGCGGTTTTTTAAGTAAAAATTGTTGTTAATACATAAAATATTACTTTCTACTGATAATTAGATGTTTAAACAATTTATTATTGTTTAAAGCAATTTTCTCTTAGAATATAGATAGAAAGTCACGCTTTTTCCGAATTTTTCAACTTTTCAATTAGAGCGAGGCAATAATCAATTAAAGTTAACAGAAATAATTCTTTAAACAATTAATTATTATTTATAACAATATTCTCTTCGAATAATGCTAGAAAGTTGCGGTTTTTTCTAAAATTTTTCACCTTTTGTCCACTTTTCAATTAGAGTGAGGTAATAATTATTTGAAGTTAACAAAAATAATTGTTTAAAGAATTTATTATTATTTTTAATAATATTCTCTTTGAATAATGCTAGAAAGTTGCAGTTTTTTCTGAAATATGCAATTTTTTATCCACTTTTCGCTTAGAGTAAGTAAATAATTAATGCAATTTAACAAACATAATTGTTTAAACAAATTATTATTATTAATAACTATCTTCTCCTATAATAATGCTAGAAAGTTACAGTTTTTTCTGAAATAAGCAACTTTTTTCCACTTTTCGCTTAGAGTGAGTTAATAATTAATGCAATTTAAAAAACAATTGTTTAAACAAATAATTATTATTTATAATTATCTTTTATAGTCATGTTAAAAAGTTGCGGTTTTTCCTGAAATATTCAACTTTTTGTCTACTTTTCACTTAGTGAGGCAATAATTAATGCAAGTTAACAAACATAATTATTTAAACAATTTATTATTATTTATAACTATCTTCTTTTAATACAGTAATTCTAGAAAGTTGCGCTTTTTTCTGAAATCTTTAGTTTTACTTTGACTTTTTAGTTATGGAAAAATAATAAATGAATAACAACAAGAATCATTTTTAAAATAGTATTCCATTTTTAACAAAGTGAAGTATTTTTACTCTTTTGCTAATGTTTTAAAAATATTAATTTAAACAAAAAGGCTATCTTACAGTAAAAATAAAAACAAAGGATGGAATAATTAAGAACAGATGGGAGGAGTGTGTGTGTGTGTAAAAATTTTACTTTGAAGTGTGACTTGTAAAAATTTTACTTTGAACTACAACACGAAGTTTATTGCAAAGCGTTAAAGAAAAATTTGGAATTGCACACATTTTACTATCAGCACCCCCCCCCCCTCTCCTACTCTGGAGAAAACATGTTGTCATCGACGATATTATACGTATATAGGGATTAAAAAGGCCTCAATCACATAATTTTCTAAACGAAAAGTGGATAAAAAGTTGAATAGTTCAGAAAAAATAAAAAAAACTGGAATTTTCTAGCACTATCTAAAGATCTAATATAATAGCACTATCTAACTATCTAATACAATAATAATAATAATAATAATAATAATAATAATAACAACATGTTTGTTAACTTGAAATCATTATCACCTCACTCTAATTGAAAAGTGGACAGAAAGTAGAAAATTTTAGAAAAAAGCGCAACTACTATAGGACAAGATAGTTATAAAATATAATAATTTGGTTAAACAATTATGTTTGTTAAATTGCATTAATTATTAACTCTCTCTAAGCGTAAAATGGACAAAAAGTTGAATATTGCAGAAAAAACTACAACTTTCTAGCATTATTCAAAAAGAATAATATTAAAAATAATAATAAATTGTTTAAACAATTGTTTTTGTTAACTTGAAATATATATTACCTCACTCTAATTGAAAAGTGGACACAAGGAGGAAAATTTCAGAAAAAACCGCAACTTTTTAGCATTATTCCAAGACAATATTGTTAAAAATAATAGTAAATTGTTTAAACAATTATTTCTGTTAACTTAAATCGATTATTGCCTAGCTCTAATTGAAAAATTGAAAAATTCAGAAAAAATCGGGACTTTTTAACTCTATTCTAAGAGAAAATTGCTATAAACAATAATAAATTGTTTAAACAATTTATTTAAACATCTAATTATCAGTAAAAAGTAATATTTTATGAACTAAAAACAATTTGTACTAAAAAAACCGCAAAAAAACATAATTAGCGCCAAAAACGCGCAAAACCCAATTTTTCACTTATGGGGTTTTTTGGGACCCTATAAAATATACTTATGGGGGTGATATTTAAAAAGTAATTTTTGATTCGTATTCTATGGCTAATTGCGAAGAGAAATGTTGAGTTTCAACTCGATTCACCTAATATTGACGATTCTGAATAAAATTTACAAAAACGTCTTTTTTTCTTATCGGAAATACGTGTTAAACTTCATGCGGCTTGCAGAACCTCTAAATAACGTTTTCTTAAAGCAGTTATTTTTTCGTGGATTCGAACAAATTTGAGGGGGAGATATGCATGAAAATCGAGGAAAATTCAAGAAAAAAATTTGGACCACCCTAATGTGCAGTCAGTCGGATCGAATTTCCAATGTAAATCAAAACCGATTCAGATTCATCTGGAACAATGGTTTTTTCAAAATTGAGTTTTTTAGGTAACTAAGTACTACTCTATCAGAAAAACTCATTTTTTCCAGATCTGGAGCAGTATCAAAATCTGGGCTTAAAAGCATCAGTTACCAGAGTGAGACGTCACAAATATCTTTAAAGCAAACTTACTCATAGACTTGGAATGGATTTTCTATGGTAGACAGCCATAAAGTAAATAATGACGAACGGCTATCTGGTTTGGAAAATCCATTTGAATTATTAGTTTATGAGTAAGTTCGCTTTAAATAACTTGTGACGTCGCATTCTGGTACCTGCCCAATATCTCTCTGTTTTTTATATTTGTGCATAGATAAAAGAAATTCCACTTCTTACAAATTAAATTGTGTAATGAAAAAACTTTACACAAAAAGGTCAGAACAAAAAGCAAACTTCCTTAAATTCAATTTTTTACAGTAAAAAAGAATATGTACTTAAAACTGTTACACCTTAGAATGGTTTGAATTAAATTCAGTAGAATTTTATTTTAATTTAATACCACTGAAGTTTAGAATTGAGTCTTAAATTCAGACAAATTTTACTTAAATTTTCTTAAATTCAGGCACATTTTACTGAGTTTAAATCAAACCATTTAAGGGTTAATTTTAAGTATACTTAAAATTGTTAAACAGTCAAAAGGAATATATTCTTTTTTACTGCGTTGGCAGTACGGTTTTAAAGGGTTAAATTAAGATAAATTTTACTGAATTTAATCTAAACCATTTTAAGGTGTAACAATTTTAAGTATTCTTTTTTATTGTGTTACTGTTAGATATATGACCATGAAAAAAATTACTACAGGTTTCCAACATGTTCCAAACCAATTTAGACTACCTCATCAGGAAAAATTTATAGGAATCTAATGGTTAATACTTTTAAAAATATATACATATTTTTTGAAAATAGTTGCTGAAAAATTAAAAATTCATTTTATAATAAAATCTCTCTTATTTATTTATTTTTCTAATATGGACCCTTAGATTTATATAAATTTCCCCTGATGAGAAAGTCTAAATCTTGGCTTCGAAACATGTCGGAAACCTATATTAATATTTTTCATATTCATATATCTGCCATGAATGAGCTAAAAATTGGAGTTTATAAGAAGTTTACATTTTGTGCTAACCTTTTTGTGTAAAATTTTTTCAATGCACAATTTGGTTTGACAGCACATTTTGTGCTGACATTTTGTGCTTTAATGAGCCAAAAATTGGAGTTTTTAGGAAGTTTACATTTTGTGCTGATCTTTTCGTGTAAGAACTTTCATTACACAATTTGGTTTGTATAAAAAGTGAAATTTCATTTATCTGTGTACAGAAAGAAATTGAGTTAAATACGAGAAAAAATTAAAGCGACTTGAATAAATCACTTAGAAAGTAGAATTTCTTAAAACCGAAATTGTTCAGTTCTTTTGGAAATAAATTCTTTCTGAAATAACGCAGATCGGTTAAGACGATCAAGAAGACAAATATATTTTTTTTTAACTAAGAGGTGAAAAAATTTTTTATAATTTATGTAGGTATAATTAATTGAAGGGAGACGTTCCTAAAGAGCATAAGCGCCATGTTGATGATTTTTCAGAAGAGACAAAAAATGCTCCCAAAAATCGAATTTTCAAGTTAAGAACAAAATAAAAACTCACTCTCGAGATACATCAGTGCTGAATTGAAGCGTGAAAAGTTTGATTCGAAAATGTTACTAGGTTCCGAGAAAATGGAGGCAGATGTTTCTCAAATTTGGCCAGTGATTAAAAATCCAATTTTCAGTTTCAGAAAAAAACAAAAATTTGAGTTCTATCTTTTCAGTTTCTAAATTGATCCGAAAAAATTTTGATTGGAAAATATCATTAATTTCCGACAAAATGGGGAAATTTCCTCTTCAAATGGATGGGGAGTTTTTTTCGTTCCAAGCGCACGCATTTTTCAACTTTGGACGCTGATTAAAAATCCAATTTTCAATTTAGAAAAAGAACAAATATTTACTCCCGAAGTACTGCAGTGCTGACTTGAGGCGTGAAAAGTTTGATGGAAAAAAGTCATTGAGTTCTGAGTAAATGGAGGAAAATTTTTTTTCCCTTGAGGCGTTTGTCTTCTTAATTTTAGACAGTGATGTATAACTCTAATTTTCAATTCAAAGACGCAAATGCAAAATAGATTTGGAGTTATGGAGTTATGAAGTTATCGATATTCCTTATGCAAGAAATTATGCACTATTAGAACATTATTCAAATTCCAACTACTTTTCATTTACTGTGATTGAAAATTAATTTACTGTGGTTGAAAATTATATTACTGCGATTGAAAATTCATTTACTTTTGGTTGAAAATCGATTCAGTTGCGGTAATTGAATATAAAACTTCAAGCAAAGTAATTTTTTCTAACAGTGTGCATCAACTGTTTGCAATATTTGCAATATCTTTTTGCCTTCAGATTCACTGTTTATGCATATTGCATAATTTTTTGCATAGTGACTATTGATAATTCTCTATACATAATTTCTCCACCTGCACTCTTAGATTTAATATTTAATGTTATGGTTGTGGGGCCTAAAATTGTCCTTATGGAATTATGGATCCTCCATCTTTACATTTTCATGTTATAAAAATTCTGCAAATTACAATAAATTTTTATTGTGAAAATTTTCATGAAGAAAAATTTCAATTTAAAACATCTAGTTGGAGGGATATCTCGTTACAAATAACGCAGATACTCACAGAATATACGAAACCTAAAATGATTTGTGTAATTGAAGTAATTTATCATTTATGATTATTGAGTAAGAAAAGATTCGTAAGGTGGAAAAAAGTTGGAGATTCATTTCACTATGTTTTACGCCAATGTAAATCAAGAGGAAGATATTTACTTTCTTCCAGTTAATTTTTGCTGCAGGTGAAAGTAATAATTTGGTAGCATTTTAGTCACTTAGTGTGAGGCTATTACTGTGAATGAGAATAATATATTTGAAATAATAAAAGAAATTTCAATTTCTTCTCGAGATGAGAATCTACAAATGAGTACTAATCCACAAATAATAAAAATACTGTAAAACGTAAGCAAACAGTCTCCTATTTCTGGGTAAAAATCACAACCCTTAGAGAAATTTTTTGTTACAGTTAAATTTAATAGAATTTGGGGTAAAATAACTCTATTTTTTTCAGTGATATTCTCCTTTCAATAATAATTACAATTGGAAACATTGACAATGCGCGTCTTATTTACAATTAGAGCAATTAGTCATTGCACTGACAAGAAAAAGAATTTGTAACACAGATAAAAAATGCGTTACTTTTTGCCCGAGTTTCACTATGATTTGTGCGAATAAAAGTCAAATGCAAAATGTTCAATTGCTTCGAGTTCATTATGACACAAATTTTTTACATTTTTGACAACTCAAAATACTTCTTTCCAATGAATTCTCTTTGATATTTTACAGTTTACAGAGAGAAGAAATCTTTATTTTTAAGAAATCGACTTTTTATATCTTCCCCAGCTCTTTTTCTCCTTTTTTTTATATTCCACTTAGAATAAACATCAATGTAAACAGACCACTTACTTTGCAAGTAAATATGTACTCTTGATATCTATTCTTACAAGAAACTTGGAGATCAACTTGTGATTTGAAATTCACTGCCTTGGAGGAAAGGAAATGACACTGCTAATCTTAGATACAATTTTGATGTGAACCGCATTGAGAATATAATCTCAACGTTTGTTTCTCGACTTTGACTTGTGATGATGCATTTATTGCAACAAGCATGTTTGGCCAGACTAACAATTAAATCAATTGACTGCAAAGAAGCAATGTGATAACATTTATAACGAGCTTCGGTGAATGGCTTCAATAAATGAAACTTTTATGTGATTCCCAAAGTAAAGTAATTTAAATGAAGGACATCGCCTTACGTTAGAAACAAGATATATATGTATGTATGTGTGTGTGTGTGTAAAGTAAATAAGGAAAACATTTGTTTTCAAGACATGGTTCTATTATCTATAATTATACTCATTAATGGCCATTTAAATAATTGTAAAGTTAATCTAGTGTGCAGTTGATCTGATGTTAAATTATCTAATATTCTGGCTTTAAAATCGTTAATAAAATTACAAATATGTTTAAGATTTCTTTGTAACACTTAAAATTCTACAAAGACATTAAATAAGTACTAAATGTTTAATCTTATGGCGGATTATCTAATCATAATGTTAAAAAATTTATTCTTAATTACAAAAAACTAGTTTATTAAAAAATTATTATTTTGCATAAAATATGTTAATATTTTTTAGAAATATTTTTCTTTGTTAGTAAAGAGTAAAGTAAAGAGTACCTTCATTATGATAGTAGGAATGTATCGATAGTGGTGATGCTAAGTCCAGCACCTCTAGCATTCCAAATAAGACAGCAAGTGCAATTATATTGTATAATAATACAATAATAACCGACATTGAGTCTGCATAAAACGTAAGCAAACCATCGCGTATTTTTTTCGTCCTTCGATATTTTCATTGTATAGATACTTAGAGTTAGTTATTACCTTTTGTAACTAATTAAAACTTTTAATGAGTAAAAAAGCATAATAGCAATTCTGTTAAAAGCTCTTTTCCTTTATTGAAATGCTTTATTAAATGGTCATAAAAATAAAAATAAACTTGATATCCCTCAAAGTAAATTACAAAAGATTCTCTTAACTTACAAGATTTTTCGAAAGGTTTTTCTTATTATCAATACATTTTTAAAAAAGTTAGATAACAAGTAAAAGAATATTCTTCATATAATTTAAATCAAAATTCTGAATTGAATTTAGATTCTTAGTCTGTTTTTATTTATGCATTCTGTTTTTAACACTAGAGTGAAAATAAATGTTTACAGTCAGGGAAGAAACCAGTTTTGTTCCAGAAATAACTAGAAAACGATAAGTATAAAAAAATAAGTAAACTTGAGTTTAATGTATCAGAAAAAGTAATCAGGACACTCATGACAATTAACTCTAAGTGGACAAAAACATTGACTGAATAAACTTTAATGCAAAGCGTCAAAGTCATTTTTCAATGTTTGTAAGGCAATAAATATTTATGTCAACAAAGAGCAAACGGAAATCTTTGTTACAATAATATTAAGTATATTAATATTTATTTAACTGTTACTTCGGATATTTTAATAGAAATATTTAAAGTTGCTTGTGTAAAATTAATTTTAATTACTTAATTACTATTTGACTGAAAATTTTCTAAGTGTTACAGTATAATGTAATTTATTTTATTTCTGGAACAAAAGTAACGACAGTAAATTAAAGTTTTGTAAAGTTATCATAAAAAGCAAGAACTTATTTCCACATCACAAATGTTCCACTAATTTAAATTATGATTACAGTTATTGTTGCCAGCCAGAAAAATAATTTTAAATTTATAATACTTCAAAACAACTCTAATATTGTGCATAAAATTGTTTTATTTTGATAAGAAAATTATAAAAAAGATCAATGGAAATGCTACACTGTTACACTGTTAGAAAATTCTTGAAATTCGCTTTTCAATTGCTGTGATTGAAAATTCATTTACTGTGGTTGAAATTTCAATTACTGTGATTGAAAGTCCATTTACTTTTGGTTGAAAATGCAATTACTTTAATTGAAAATTCATTCATTTTGGTTGAAAATTCAATTGCTTTTGAAAATAGATTCAGTTACGATGATTGTATAAAAGTTCAACTAAATTAATTGAAGTTTTTTAGTACCTACAGTGTCGGTACTTTTCCTTTTTAGTAAAGAAATATTCTTTTTTTTTTTAAATACTTTTAATGAAATCTGGAATAAGGTGTCAAAAGGGGTGAGAAATCAGTAATATAAATCGTCTGCCATTGTGTCTCACCTTTCGTGTCTCACGCACGTGATACTTATTTTTCAATTGCAGATTCGCACGCACTTAATGTGTTTGCGGTACTCATTGAACTTTTGCGGCTAGCTTACATACGGCAGCATAACTCATGTGACCATCTAGTATTTACTAAAGAACGAGTTTCAGTGCACGTGAATTACCAAAGAATGGCCAAGTTAAACTTAGGTGGCATTTTAAAAATACCGCTGCAAATTACTTGCTTTCTCAGAAGACATAAAGAATAAATGAAGATTGCAAACTAAAGTAGATGATAATAATGTAGGAAAAAATTGGGTGATATTTTTTACCAATTTCTTATTTTGTGAATTTGAATTGCAACAAGATATTTTTAAAGAACCCATATACTTTATGAAGACTAATTTCGATTTTTTTAAGAAACAGAAAGCAGACGACAAAAAAATTATGCATTTGGCAAAAGAAATGACTTCTGAAATTCATTTTTCAATGCATTGATATATAAATGAACTCGAACTTTTTCTTGGCTAGTATTCTAAAACTTTTCTGTCAAGTCATTTAAATTTACACAACGTTTTAAGTATTGGGGCTATTAAAAAAAAGCGTTTTGTCTCTTGTCATATACTTTTTCCTTGTCACTCGACATCCGGTTAAGTTTTCATTTTTTTCCGTAAAAATGAATGGTCTGCGTGCGTCATTCACTGTCAAATTTAATTTCACAGTGCTTTTGAAATTTAGAAATGTTTTTAAAGAAATATGGGATTTGAAGAGATTGAAGTCCATTGTTACAATTCAAATAATGGATAAATATTGCTAGTACGTACAAAACATCCATAGAAAGTGAAGTTTTGCACAATTTATAATTTAGTTTGACGACTACCCTTGCACTGGGATTCGAACCATTGACAGTTTGACTGTAAACGTGCTGGAATCTAATCTAATCGTATTATTAAATCGTATTATTAAATGAGCCACGCTGTCACCCGAAAAAATTTTTGTTTAGGATCATTTTGCACATTGAGAAATCCAACGAGAAATATTAATATTTTTTGAATTAATTTCTGCATAATTAAAAGTAATCTCGATTTGTGAATCACTTCAATCTCACAATTTGACTATGTATATCTGTTTAAATCAAAGTTCAACAATCTAAAAGATAAATATACATAACAATAAATTATACATAATAGTTACAATTAATATAAATATTTTTTTATCTTTCTGAGTTTCAGTAGAAGGAAAATATTTATGGCTTTCCGATCCACACGTGTCGAAACGATTCCACACGTGTCGAAACGATTCCACACGTGTACGAAAAATAATGTAACCCATCGTGTACGCAAAATAATTTAGCCCATCCCACATGTCTGGGCAGAAAACTGTCCATATTATGTGGGGTAAGACACGTGGTAGGTGAAAAAACTTTTTCTGCGTAACAAGACACCAGAAATAGAAGTTCTACTATTGAAGATTGAAGACAACATTCATTCAACTATACTTATACGATTTTTCTGAATTAGTGGCGCCAGCCCTGTTGCCCTTAAATTTTCCTATACGCCTACTGAAATACCTTAATACTTATTTTCTTAATAAGCCTTTTTTTCTATTTTCCATTGATTTTCAATGAAATGATTTTGGGAAAATGATACCTAATAAATTAGAATCATCCCTTATTGAAAAACGATTTATTTTTAATTCTCATTTTTAATTTAAATAAGATTTTACTTATTTATAGTCGTAATTTATTCTATGATAACCTTTAATATTAAATAATTTTCAGCTAAACAAATACTAAAGGATTGTTTCGATTTTCAGACTATAAAAAAAAGTGTTAACTAAATTTTTCGGGGAAAAACAGGCGTACATAAAGTTTTAGTGAAAAAGGTGTCTGAACCTTGAATAATAGGCAAAGGTAAATTAATTTTACTTGACTCTAATACCCACGCCACACATTCCTGGTATCTTCTTAGCAAATCAGGTTTTATTGCATAATTCTTACTCATTCTACTCCGGATAAGTAGGTTAAGTTACAAAACAAATATCCACCTTCAAATTCGTAGATGAATAAGACGATTATGTGTTAAACTGCAAAGGCACCTACAATTTTCGAGTGGCGAATTAACAACTCCTTTGGGAAAAATGTTTATTTTTCCTAGGTATATCAAACCAAACAAAATGTGTCTGATACTAGTTCAATATTTGCTTCAATCAAGTAAGATTTGTTTCTATATCAAATACAAGCAAATGTATCTAAAAGTTAGGCATTTCTTTGAAGATTTACAAATATTTTTTGACAGCAAACCTTTTAAAAAATATGTAGCACCAAATAGCCTTTGTTAGTTCCCAAGAAATTCATTTTTATTTTTAAAATTGTTTTCGAAAATGAATAATTATTCGACCGCTCGAAAAGATTTGATTGCGAAATGTCGAGATGTAATGAATCAGTGTCTTATGTGAAAAGATGCCGCTAAAGATATCAGTAAGAAAGGTACGTCTTTAATATTAATAATTCTTCACGAAGCATTACCGTATTTAGAAGGAGCTGTCAGTTGCCTGTCAAACTAATAGATCGAAAAATCAGATACAGGAACTTCCTCATATATTATACACATATAAAAGGCGATTTTTCAAGACTTATAAAAAAATTGTACAAAAAAAATGTTATTGCAAAAATGAATACGGATTTAAAATTTATTTCTTTGTTCCTTTCTTCTTTCATTTGTAAAAATTAATTGCAATCTCCTTCTTCATATTTACAATTGCCAAAATATTTAAATAAATTTTCCTCCGGACGAAAGAGGTTTTATTAAGTGCTCATTCGGTTTCCATGAAATTAAAAAATACCAAGGAAGCCCATAAAAGTTAATAAACACAAAATTTTTATAAGAAAACTCAAATTGCATTAACAAAAAAGAATTATATTGACTGCAACTAAACCAGCAATTAAATTACAAGAATATTATGATAAAATAATATTATGACAAAAATATTTAGAGGCTGTATAATATTGCCAAAACACGTTGAAGTTAACGAAAGAGACCAGAATTTAGATTTCTTAGAATTATTACAATTATATAGAATAGAATAATTCTTAGAATTATGAAAATACCAAATTTTTAAATTCTGAGAAAATCAAATTCCTGAAATGAGTCTGTTAAAATTCTTTAGAATCTTAAAAAATCTTAAAAAATCTTCAAAACTCTTACATCCCTGTCTAAAATTTAATAAAATACTCTACAAACTAGACTTTCAGAACTTTTGGAACTCTCTAGAATTTTCTAAAATCCTTCATAAAAACTTCTCGGTTTTTCAATAATCTTTTAGAATTTTCTAAAATATTTTTAATTTTCCATGTACTTGTGAATTCATTAAATCTCTTAAAATCCTTCAAAATACTCTAGAATCTTCAAGATTTTTCATAATGTTTTAGAATCTTTTAGAGATTTCCTGATTCTTTCAGAATCTTGTAAAACACTCGAGCATTGTCTAGATGTCTAGAACACTCTACATTCTCCTAGGATTTTTTTTAACTCTTACAAAGATATCCAGACTTTTTCTAAGTTCTAACATCTTCTAAAATCTTCAAAAACATCCCAAAACCGATTATGATTTTTCAAAATATTCTAGACTGTTTCAGAATCTTTTAGAATCCTCAAAACTCTTTTGAATTCTGCCCTCAATTTCTAATATCTTCTAGTTACTTCCAGACTTTTTTTTGAAGAATTTTGAAAAATCTAGAGAATTTTAGGAAGATTTTGAAAAGAGACTAGAAGATTTTTGAGAATTATGGGAAACTTCTTCAGATTTTAGAAGTTTCTAAAACAGTCTGTAAAATTCTGGAGTTCAGAATATTTTGGAAAATTCTAGAAGATTCTAGAATCTAGTCGTATATTTTTTACAATATTAAAGAAGTATTTTAGGAGATTCTCTAAGATTTTATAAGATTATAGGCGCAACCAGAAAAAAAATCTCTCAAAATAATTCTTTAATATTTAAAAAAATATACTAGACTGTTCCAGAATCTTCTAGAATCCTCCAGAATATTCTAAACACCAGAATTCTGCAGAATCTTTTAGAAACCTCTAAAATCTGCAAGTCTCCCATAATCCTCAAGAATCTTCTAGACTCTTTTTCAAATCTTCCTTAAATTCTTTAGACTTTTCAAAAATCTTTTTAAAAAGGCCGAGTATATTGTTACGGAATTTTCCGTATCATGAACATGCAACATAAAGGGGGGACGGGTCATTACAGGGTGTCTAGCGATCAGGCCATTTAAAATTCCCAGGTTTTTCCCGGTTTTTTCCTGGTCAACGTTTTTTTCCTCGATCAAGTTAAAAATGTCTTTTTGTGATTTTTGAAAGTAAACGTATACATAGGAATGGAAATTTTAACATAATTATTTATCTCCGATATGGAAGAAATTTGACTTTAACATAGTATACATAATACAAAATTTATATCGTAAAGAAAATAATTCCCGATCCTAAATAAAATTCCCAGTTTTTTCCCCGGTAAAATAAAATTCCCGGGTTTTTCCCGACTTCCTGGTCCGCTAGACACCCTGCATTAATACGGAAAATTCCATAACAATAGCCTCGGCGGCCTATACTATGTTATGTACTAGTTGTACGGAAATTTCCGTTATACTAGGCACTGCCTTAAAAAAAAGTCTGGAAGAGACAAGAAGATATTAGAAGTTTAGGGCAGAATTCAAAAGATTTTTGAGGATTCTAAAAGATTCTGAAACCATCTAGAATATTTTGAAAAATATGGTAAAGTTAATGGAAAATTTTGGAAGACATTGGAAGTCCGGAAGATTTAGAATCAGTCTAGAATAGTTTAGAAAATATTAAAAAATTTGGAAAAAGTTTTGAAGTTTCTAGAAGACTCTCTAAGGTTTTATTATTATGGCACGCGTTTTTGAATGTCATAAGTTTCTATTTATTATAATTCTTGGAAAATAATCGAGACTTTGAATAAAAAAGGGGAAAATTCTCAAAAATAGGTATTTTAGGGGATCTTGAGAAAAATAGGAAAAAAGGAAAAAAGTGAAATAGGGGACTGACTGTGATTCCTGCAATCGCAATATAGCAATCGAAGGTGTGTAAGATATTCAAGAAACATTGCAACCGGTTTTTCACTGATTCTCCAAATCGAGAAAAGGTGAAAGCACCCGGATTATTGGATCTAAGTTAAAGACACAATCTGAAATTCGTTTCCCAGATGAAGAATGTCCGAAGGTGTCCCAAAGGGTCAACGTTTTGATGCAGGTGCAGCCATGCACAAGATGATCTCCGGGCTATGTAAACCGGATCAGGAACAAAGAGAACATGAGAGAAGAACCAACGAAGGTCCCGATGTCTGAATACGGAAAGTGAAAAAAGGACAAAGACTTCGCGGAAGATTGTCGCACAAAAGAGCGTTACTCATCGCGACGCCATATTTCTTCTTACCGAGTTTGTTCTACCACCCTTTGACACCAGACTTTGCATTATGCACGAGAAGTTTGTTTTCTTTATTTATTTTTTTCTTCAAAACATCCTAACACTTGCTGGATCTTCATCCCGGAATCAATATACTGAACAGAAGAATCGGCACAGCTACTTTTTCATAGTTCACTGTTAGAAAGTTCTTGAATTAAATTTCAACCACTTTTCAATTCACTGCAAATTCAGAAGATCAAAGGGCTACAGACCAATTTTTTAACAATCAAAAACAATTGAAAATGCATGGAAAAAATTTCATTGGTTTTTAGATAAAACTGTTACAGATCAAATTGATCCATTTTTTGGATCATTTTGTTACCTTCTGATTTACTGTGTCACTGTGATTGAAAATCTATTTACTCTTGGTTGAAAATTTTGAAAATTCATTCACTTTGGTTGAAAATTTATTTACTTTTGATTGAAAATTGATTCGGTTACGGTAATTGTATAAAACTTCAACTAAAGTAATTGAACAGTGTAATTCTAACAGTGTTGATAATTTCTAATAAGTAATTCTAACAGTGTTAATAATTTCTTTCCTAATTTCGATAACAGGACCAATTGACAGAATAGTACCAACAGTTTCAAAATTCTGCGTAAAATAAGCTCAATAATTGAAGTTATTCTGTGAGAAGATTTGGTAAAATGGAAAGGTACTATTTAGCTTTTCATGTACAATTTTACATACATAGAGCTGCCATGTAATTATGGAACATCACAAATAATGAAATAATTGCATGAGTAAAAGCTAGAAAGGCAGTAAAATAAATTCTAAATAAGTATGCAATACACCTTGACAAGAATGTCCGGTAACTCTATTGGCTCTCCACTCTCATTTGTTCAGTCGATATTTTCCCATGTAGTCTTGTCAGGACATCCTACTAAATTCCAAAGCGAACATACTTTACGGCCGACAATCTCCAAGAATCGATAAATTAAAATACTTCTTTATTTTGACTCCCTTGTGTGCAACCTTCAAAATATGTATATCCTATATCTACACGTGATGTACAGCCAGATCTCATAAAAGTGGGCACCTTTATCACTTTACTGCATCAATGTGGTCGATTCTATTTCGTACCTGATCTCGACTTTATTAATTCTGAGAATCTCTAGAATCAATGATATTTAAGATTCACCACACTAACTATTTTAAAAGTGAATCAACTTCTCATACCAAAGACTCCTTTATTAATGTAATTTATAGAATTATAAATCGTTTAAAATTTCAAAGTAATAATTCAGCAAAATGCCTACAATGTATATCAACCATATTCCACATGCAGACATATAAATTATATTTTATACATATATTGAAACATAAATGCATGAATTGCACATTTATACATACAAATTACTTATATTCATTACAGGAGTATTCAAAATATAATCTATAAATGTTTTCCTTTTATATAAATATAAAATATGAATTGCATTAATTTTATTGCATTTGGTCCAATCAATTAAAACGAAATACGACAACGAAACGAACTTCAATTATTATGGGACGACTGAAAAATTTCGAAAACAAAAATTTCCGATGCTGGCGAATTCCCGAAAAAAATTGCCGAAAAATAAAATTGCCGAAAAATAGAATTGTTGAAAAATAAAATTCCCGACACTGGAAAATTCTCGAGACTAGAAAATTCCTGATACCACAGAAAATTGTAGAATATTATTTTAAGGGTATGTGATACATAATAAAGTCACGAATTACCGACCGATTTTTTATTTACATTCAGGGGGTTTTTCAAGGGAAAAATGCAAATATAAGGCTGAAATTTTCGGAAATAATAAAGAATATATTTATCGTTATCTGGTGCGTTTCAGTTTTTATTTCGAAAGAAAAAATTTTTCAAAAATAATTTTTTTTCAAAATAAAAATTGAAACGCACCAGACATCGATTGCTTGATATATTCCTTATTATTTATTATATTCCTTATATTCCTCAAATTTCAGAATTATATTTGCATTTCTCTCTTAATAAACCTGCTGAATATAAATAAAAAAACGGTCGGTAATTCGTGACATCATTATGTATCAAATACCCTTAATGACTGGTAGTGTATTTTTAATTATAGTCCGTAAATAAAAATAAATGAAACAAAAAAATATTTTAATATAAGATAATATTATCCTTTAAATAGAAGTTTCTCTTGCATTACTCATATTATTTTTCATCCTGTTTTTCTTACACAATAGGTGAACTAATGTTTTTAGCTGATATCTAGATAAATAACAGTCTTCTTGTCTATCATTAATCATACGATAAACTGAATGATTTGTTCCCCTATCACTTCGCAAATCTCACATTTATGACAAACATTAATACTTTTTTCACCTTTACGAATAATTAACTTCAAAAATGTATAGTAATATCATCCACTTCTAAATTTCAGTAGAGCGTGTATCACTACAAATAATTTCAGCATAACAACCTGTTAGTAAAAGCCACAACACATTTGCATTAATAATATAGCTTAAACGGAACATCAACTTTCCCTCACATGCAACTGAAATCAGAACATATTTATCCAATATCCATAGAAGTGCTACTTACTCTAAAAATCCATATCCATTTGAATCTACTTACTTTCTTGCGTGCTTAATGATAAACTTCTACCAACCTCAAGCAGAAGAAAACTCGAACTGGTTGAAACATCTTGTAAAATATATTTTGGAAGATTCTAGAACCTATCAAGTAATTCTTATTGCAAAAAAAGACTCAAAATTCAAACGCAAATCAGATTACTAATGAAATTATCAAAAGTACAATAATGAGAAGTGTCCCGACTCGAAAAATCACTTTCAGAGAAACAAGCATTAAAAAAGTTCTAACAAGTAGTTTTTTGATCCAGGTTTCAAATGATAACTTGTCCTCTTCTCATTTAACTGATAAGATAAATGTCATAAGTGAAATATCATTAACGCGAATAAGACCAAAATGTTCGATGATTGTACTTCTTACTTCTCCAAACGGCATTTTTGGAAAGGAATTACTTCACTTTGCTTGGTCTAAGCACATTTTAGACTTCACAGTCCTAGAACTTGTGCAAGACAATGCAAAAAATAATCCTCTTCTTGGAAATCTCAATCTTTTCGTTGTAATGATACAATACTATAATACTATATAAATACATATAATATATATATATATATATATATATATATATATATATATATAAATACAATACTATAATTTATTTACTGAAATCTTGACAAAAAAACAGTACACATCAGAAATGGATTTCTTCCTTAAGAAACTGATCGACATGAATGGATCAAGAAAAAATTTTCGGAAACGATGAACTTCACGATTGTGAAAATTCCATCCAAGTATAAAGGTTGGGGTAAATTTAGTGACGTCAAAAGTGAAACAACACATTTTGCTCACAAGATCTTTTACAATAAAATTCAATTAATTAATAATCAGGGAATAATGCCTTTTTATTGTGAAAATATAATGATTGAGGAAACAAATAGCGTCGGATTGACATGTCTGTCCATTGATTCCAATTTTGAAAAACCAAATCACAATTATTGTCAATTAAAATAGAACTCTTCTTCGTGATAATTATAATTAGATTATTGAACCTTCTGAGCTTAATCTTGTTTTGGTTTTTGAAGTTCTGTATTTTCTGGTTACCAATGGACATACAGCAAATAATACTTGCACGGTGAGCCTCAACCAATTTTAACAGAAAAAACATATTACAAGAAATTTTTTCGCGGAATATTATTCTATCGTAATATACATGCTTTTTTTAACAAAACTTTAAAATAATTGTGAAAGCGCTTTTTTCAATAATTCAAAATTTATATTTTCAAAAAAAAAATAAAAAAAAATATAAATCAGAGGGGTTAAAGCTGCAAAAATGGAGTAAAAAAGTTCATACAAAAATTTGTATAAAATCATAATTGTGAAATCTACGAAGGTTTCTGTAATCGTTTAGTGTAAAAGGTTATTGAAAATTTCTATTACTGAACTCTTTCTCACCGAATCTTTTTCTCGAACAATGTACGGATACTTTCCATATGATATGAAAAAAATCGTGGGAGCGCTTTTTTCAAAAATCGAATTTAAAAAAAAAATAAAAATTTAACTAATATTTTGAGTTTTTTAAAAAGATAGGTTTTTTTATTGTGAAGTGGAGTAAAAAATTATAATAAAATATTGCCTTAAAACAATAACTGCATAATCTGTAGAGGTTTGGAAGTTTTTCAAGAAATCCTTTTGTC
>JBAGKK010516548.1:0-13566 GCA_037177015.1 Euceroptres primus
GTAGATATTTGTAAGACCTACAATTTTCAATTACACTTTTTTTCTGACGGACATATAGGTTAGTTGCAATAAACAAACAACCTGTTTTTGCTATTTTTAACCATTCTTTACACATACAGTGCTTCCGAAATCGTGGTGGCAAACATATAGACTTTTTTGTTCTACATGCTACCACTACAAGAATCTGAAGTCCAATTTCAGGTAGCATTTATCTCCCCAAATGAGCCTTTTTTAGCCAGGGCGCCTGGACTAATGGTGAATGGAGGATTTGTGGAGATTTCCAGCGGCTCAATGCCGTAATAATTCTAGGTGAGTATCCTGTTCCACATCTTCACGACATTTCAGTTAACTTGCACGGCAAGACGATCTTTTCAAAACTCGATCTGTTTAAGGCTTATCATCAAATTCCGATATCTCCGGAATATATCCCTAAAACGGCGGTCATTACGCCTTTCGGACTTTTTGAATACCCGTTTATGAATTTTGGGTTGCAAAATGCTGACCAAACGTTCCAGATGTATATTTACCGTACTTTGGGCGACCTTGATCTTATTTTTGCGTACGTTGACAACATCCTTATTACTTCATCGAATCCTAGGGAGCATAAGCAACATCTTAAAATTGTCTTTCAGCGCCTCAAGGATTCCTCTTTGCGTTTCAATGTCAGCAAGTGTAAGTTCGGTAAATCTGAATTAGAGTTTCTCGGCCACCAAATTCGTTGTGATGGTTTCAAGTCAACACCTAAAAAGGTTAAGGCTATTACGCAATGTCCAAAACCATGTATGGTCAACGAACTTTTGAAGCCGTTCGGTATTTCGGGCAATTTCTTGAAGGTAAAATCTTCAAAGTGATTGCCGACCACAAGCCCTCAACTTATGCTTTTTCACAGCGATCGAAAAAGACGTCTCCTATTTAATTGAGACAACTCGCCTTTATTTCCCAATTCACCAAGCGGATTGAATATTTACAAGGTTTGGACAATGTCGTTGCCGATTCTCTATCCAGAGTTAGTATCTTCGACTTCCTATTGAGTGGAGTCTCTTAAAACACGCCGAAGCGTGTTTCACCTTTTTCACGATCCGGCCCATCCTGGCGCGAAAGTTATAGATCGCGTAATCCGAAAGCAAGGAATGTCTAGATTGTCAACGATCCAGGATGGATAGTTTCCGGAAAGCGACGGATACAAATATTGCTTAACTATGATTGACTGATTTTCGCGTTCGCCGGTTGCCGTTCCGTTAAAGGATTTCGAAGCTTCAACGATATGTAGGGTCTTTGTTGACCATTGGGTCTCGCGCTATGGTTCTCCTAAAATTCCAACGACCGATCAAGGTAGTTAGTTTGAGACTCAGCTGTTCACAGTATTGCTTCATCTAATCGGCTGCAAAAGAATCCGAACAACGGCTTATCACCCGTCTTCGAACGGCATGCTCGAGTGCATGCATCGAACGTTTAAAGTCGCGATTAGTCACGCTGACACCCAATGGACTCGTTCATTGTCCACAATCATGCTCGGTCTTAGATCAAACGTTTTAGAAATCGGTTTTTCACCTGCAGAATACCTTTATGGAACTACGCTGATACACGGGGAGTTCGTCCAGGCAGAGGATATTACCCCGAATCCGCAAATCTTTCTTAAGGAATTTCGTAAACATATTAGAAAAATCACACCAGTACCTGTCGATCACAAGTACAAAAAGAGAGCATTTCGGTAGAAAGATTTAAATTCTTCCTCGCATGTTTTTCTTCGTGTCGGAGCCAAGAAATCACTTGAACGTCCGTATACCAGACCTCATAAGGTCAATAACCGTATGTCCGATAGAGTTTATGATATTAATGTAAATGACGTACCAAAGCAAGTCTCTGTTGAGAATGTTAAACCTGCGTTTTTCCTGCGAGACGATATTGACAATGTTTCTCCGAGCAATGTAACTTCGAAGACTGTAACAAACGTTGTTCCTCAACTCATGACATACGCACATAAAAAGAATGTATCTTTTAACGTTTAGCGTAAATAACGCTTTTGTGTCTAGTTTTTAAGATTTCGTTCTGTGGCTTGAGCGGCAAAATGCCTTTATGCCTTTCGTGGCAATCAGTTTAAGCAGCGCGTAGTCTTAGTGGCGTTTCGAAAGTTTAAGAAATTGTTTTCATGCTATATTTGATAATGAGCTTTTCAAGACAATATGTCAGTTACTTTATGATTTTTGCGACTGTTTATAACAAATGTAATTTTTAGTTTAGGCTAGACAAAACATTTCGAAGTGTAAATACTGATAAGCGGGCTACAATTCGCTGGATAAAGTGTAGTAATGAATACTGTTGATTAATAACACTAATACAGAACCTTATTAAAGTCTAGTACATTGCGCGTACTAATGTTACAAAGAGCAACTGTTTGTGGCAAGTATAGCCGCTGACCACTGACTGTCTAACTAGAACCGGCACAAGAAGGTAGACTCGCAACGCAAGAGTCGCGCGTGACCCCCACTTCACTGAGTGGTTAGGTTAAGTTAACCGAGACGCTACAGTACTCCCCCCCCTCCCTAGTGAGAAACAAACGAAAATGGAAAACGATCAAAAGCAAAGCGACGAAAACAACTTAGAGTTTTTAACACCTCCCGTAATACGGGACGAAGCTAACGATGCCGCGCATAATTTGATTTCGGAAAAATCGCGTGACAAATACAGTCACACCTACAAACTTTTCATTCAATGCTGAGAAGAGAAGCAGTTCCAGACGTCATTTTCAGATTAGTTTGATTTTATAAATGGATTCGGCACTGTTCACTACCATAATCCAGTTTTCTGTCCACATCTGCAGCTGCTGAAACGTCTTTTCCAGAAAATGTATTTCTCGCCTACTTCAGTGAAAAATCGAAAACTTGTCAACATCAACCCTTTGGGCACAATTTTCCATGTTGCGTAGCACAATAAATCTGAGTTATCACTGATATCAGCTCTTATAAAAAAGTCATCGCTTTCCTCAAAAATTAATCGAAAGGTTTTCGCAGCAAGAAATCAAAAGCTTTTACTCCGCAAGTTGTCAAAAAATTTCTAACGGAAGCTCCAAGTGATTAATATCTGGCATTAAAGTTAAAACTAAATATCAAATCATAAATAAATAAAAACATAACAAATAAATAAACGAAAAATAAATTTAAAAAATAAATAACAAATTCGGAAACTCTTGAAACAAAAACTAATTGAACTCTTATTTGCAGATGTTTTTAGCAATTGGCATAGCAAGGCGCTTGCAGGAGTAACGAGCTGACAAACGGTACTGTAAAAGACATTGAAATCCACAGTAAAATTAATCTCGAAACATTCTCAATACCAAAACGTATGTCTCATGGTCATTTACGATCACAGAGAAATTTGTAAACGTTGTGAAAGAATAGGCAGCGCTTCGCCCCAGCAACACGCAGACAGAACGCTTTTCCTTAATTACCAACATAGTAAATGTTCTAACCAGATGATCCGAATCAACAAGTTCACCAAAACTCTTCAAAAAATTGCCCAATATTTGAAACTCCAAAACCTAGAATTGTATACAGGCCACAGTTTTCATGCACATCGGCAACTCTTTTAGTAGATTTAGGGTCAGCCACTTAAGACACTTAAGCGACATGAACAGCTTTCTACAGCAGTTGTAGAAAGATATATTGAAGAATCAGTGTCGAATAATAATGAAATCGACAAGAAGATTGCATCGGCTATTTCATTGCCATTCAGTAGTAAAAATTCAATAAATGATCCTAAGCATACGAAATTGTCTACCGATATCAATGAAAACGAGTCAGTTTCCGAGATTCAACTGGAAAATCTATGTGGGAAAGAAATACCACTTCCAAGCAGGGGAATCTTAAAATAGATGACGAATTGATAAATGTCTCAGTGATTAAAATTTAGAATGAATTTACTTTTAATAGAATTTTGTCTACAGTTACTGTACGATGTCAAATATAATATTAATCTAAATATACGGTTCTTTAATTTAAAATTTTGTTATTTTACAAAATTTATTTTTACTTTTTGGACATTTATTTGTTTATTTTGAAAATTGGTTTTTCTTAGTCGAGGCTCTTTGCTTCCCTAACCCCCTGGCAGGGGCTCTACCCCTAGACCCCGCTTCCGCCCTTCTCGAGAGCCTCAGTTGCATTTCCATCTACGGTAATTGGGAAAAGTATCCCCTGCGTCTCCCACTCGATGTACAATGTACTGCATGAAAATGTAAGTCAGCCTTCCTGAAATAGAAACACTAACTTACATCAATCTCAAAAACCCTCAACAAGAAATATAATCTATAATCATGAAATACGAAAAATATAGCAGTTTGATATTTGTAACCAGTTACGATTTATTTTCATATGAGCTTATATGATCTCGAATAAGGTCTCATTTGATCTCAAATAAGAGCTCATATGATCTCAAATATGAGCTTATATTTTTATCTGTTCTAAAAACATTGGGCTTAAATTTGAGCTCATATGATGTCTACTGTCCAGTATAAGCTAATATGTGACGTTCCAGAAGAAAAGGGCCCATTTTGTAGATCGTAGTTTCGGAGATATTCACGTTTTTGTGAATATCTCCAAAACTACGATCGAATAAAGGTCGAATCGTGAATAAGGTTGAATATAATTTGTGAATAAATATCGAAATCATCGATTTTGGGTTTTGAATAGGAAATCATACTTTAATCTATACTCCGTTTAATGACATTATACTTATGTTCCGGAAGTGATCGGCAGTGGGTATATTTTGTGTTTGAAGGAAAAATATAACACTTGCACTTATGGCATTCGTCAACTTTAGGTGCGTTTTTTTCGATAAGCGATTTTTCAAAGTTTCAACTTCAAAACGGTCGCAGTAACTCGATTTTCAACCTAGAGGGTTCGATCTTGGCTTAAAATGTCGGAAATTTATCCGGCTATATGCCACTATACGTCCATACCGACAATATGGGCCCTTTTCAGCAACGTCGCCTATGATTTTTAATGAGCCCGTAATTTAATACCATCTAAACCAAAATATTGCGAACAATCATAAATTAAATATTGCATGGAAAGAATGAGCTACAAATTTTTCGATTTTCTGAATCAAAAAATGAAATTTCATAAGGATGAAAACCACCAAGGGGGTCGGCGCGTCTGAAGAGCGCGCAGAGGGCTAAGTCTCCCTACTATATGGGTGTGCATGTGCATGTGTGTGTCTGTGTGTGCGTGCGTGCGTGTGTAGACAACCGCTAGCTATATCATGCAGATCATGTGATCTCAAAGCCTGAAGCAGCCTATCTTCGTTTAAGAAATTTGTCTCGTTTCGTCGCATCCTTCCATCAAAAGTAAAACTCATACTCTCCCAATCTTTCAATCTTCTCCCTTTTCGACTTTGCCCATATTTGCTATGGTCCGTGTTTAAATTCATCCCAGAGAGATAGGATACAAACGGTGCAAGGCTCTTGTTTGAGATTTTCTTCCTGCATTCAAAAATTTGATCATATTTCCTCAGAATTCGCTAACTCTGGTTGGTTTAGAATTAATCAACGATGGAGATTGGACTTCCATGCCCTAACTTTTAGGATGCTATATCGTGGGGTGCCGGAATATCTAAGAAATCTACTTATAACAGTAGAGAAAAAGCTACCGCGTGGGTCGTTAGCCTTGAGATCGGATCGAAAATTATTTATCCCTTTCGCTCGAACATCAAAAAGCAGTAACCACCTTCTCTTGGCTAGCGCCTCGCTTGTTGAACGATCTAAGCGCCTCATTGGCTTCCTACTCGTTATGTTTGGTCAGGTGGAAACTTTTAAAAGATTGCGTGCAGTTATGTGAACGACTTAATGTACTCACCTTTTTTTATATATTTAAAAAAAAATTTATTATGTTCGTTTTTATGGTTCTTTCTATTCTACTTTCCTTTTCTCTTTATTATATCTTTTATGTTACTCCTGGCCAACACATTGTAAGAGCTTTATTTCTTTAGTTTAAATTAGTTGTAAGTTGTATGTATATATAATTATATACGTACCCTTTATTATTATTAAGGGTATATATACGTACCCTAAGGATAAAGGTTGCAAAGCTTTATTTCATCCCTTTAAGTGGGTTATTCATTATAAATCTCTTTATTGTTGGCTACAGAGCAGCTTTGCCTATGGCATATCGTATCGATTTATAGACAAAATTATAAAAACTTCAAACGATTGACACGTCTTTATACGCCAAGCGTGTTGTTTGCTGAACGAGCCGTAGACGGGTCCAGCAAACACACACGAGGTGTATAAGGCTTACCGCCCGTAGTACATACTATATTTTATGCAACTCAAGTGTGCTATGGGCACTTTACGCTACCTTTAGAACGAACTGCATTTGTATTTGTATGATCGGGCAGGAAGCATGGTTAGTACCCCCTTGGTGCTCAGGCAATTCAGCCTATTGTGCAATACCTTTAACAGTCTGCTTCTAGTGATTGACCCTAGATCTCATAACGAAGTCCAAGGATCTCCCACTATTCGCGTTGCTAGTTCCTCGGGTTCCGTAGGAAATCCCGAGTACCTACGACCTGAGCCCGGTATTCCGGGCACCAGTATGCCTTAATATGATGCCACCTAGTGGTCGACTCCGGACATTTTAATGAAGCCCATTATGTCTCCCATTGTGGGTTTGTTAACTCTTCAGATTCCATTATAGGAATCCTGAGTGTCTGTAGCCTAGGCCCAGCAAGCGCCGGGCACTGGCACAAAACATGCACGGCTGCTTCCTCGTCCCTACCACACCTCCTGCATTCGGTAGTAAGGCTCAACTTCAATTTATATATACCCGTATATATACTCGTATATATACCCGTATACGTACCCTTAGCTTTGCACCTTTATCCTTAGGTCTTTTTTGGTAAGCTTCAGGATTTCCCTGTCCCGATTCGTCCCGTACGTGTCGCCCAGGGTGACCTTTGCATGCCGGCAACCCCTAGTGCTTATCCAGTATTTCCGGTGTTTTGTCCGGACCCAATTTTTAATAGCTGTATCGATGCAGCATGGCGCTAGGCCCAGTAACGGTACTGGTCCAATGTATCCTCTGGCTGCACCGCGTTTAGCTAACTGGTCCGCTTTTTCGCATACCCTTGACCCCTGTATGCCCAGGGACCCATATTAGGGTCACGCTATTTCTTTCTGCTTGGTTTAATTGGTTTAGGGCACGCTAGCACTCCCAAACCAGCTCTGATGTTATGTCTGGTTTGCCAACTGCAGTTAATGCCGTTTGACTGTCAGAGCAGATTGTAATCTGTCTGCCACTTGCGTTCTCTTATATAAGTGTCTCAGCGCAGCGGAGTACAGCTAGGACCTCCGCCTGGAAGACTGTTGCATGTCGTCCCAGTGGAATCTCTAGCCTTCTCCTTTCCCTCTTTCCCCTTTGGACTCATCTGTATACCAGCTGTCCCCTTGGAGAAAAGGGTTATCACCTACCCTCCGTACCTCCCTATTCGGGATGATGACTCAGAAAGCTTCGGTGAAATTGAAGCGTTTAATACTTTTATCTTGCTTCATTTCAAGATTTGGCAGCTTCTTGATGTCTTCTGGGAGCCTGGTGTGTTCAGTCCCCCAGGTCCACCTATTAACCCTTGCCAAACGGCCCATTGCGTGAGCCGCCCCGACGGTAATTGCAATATGTAAGGGTTCTTCACAAAGCATGAAGCCAACTGCCGTGGCGGCGTCGTCCTCATTGCTCTAGTCAGTCTCCTAAACACCATTGATTGAATACGACACAGTTTGTCTTGCACGGTCTCAAGCCTGACCCGTTGTCACCAGACCACCGCTGCATGTAAGAGCCTGGGCTTAAGCACGGCCGAATAGAGCCAAGATATCATCTTGGGCCCCAAGCCCCACGTCATCCCAAAGGTCCTCCTGAACATCTAGTAGGTTTTCATAAAACTCCTTCTCTGTGCTTCAAGGTGCTTCCCCCAGTTCAGTCTGCCATCCAGAATGACTCTTAGATACCTAACCGAATCTGAGATCGTCAGCTTCCTTCCACGCAAAGCATAAGCGTTGACCTTCGGAGTCTTATATTTCCTGGTAAAGATGACCAAACTGGTCTTCTCTGGATTCACTGTAAGCCCTCAGCTATCACACTAGAGCTCTACAATACGCAGTGCTGATTTTGTAAGGCCCATCAACGTATCCAGATGAGCCCCTCTGACGAGGATCACAAAATGATCTGCATAACCTTGGGTATAGAACGCTTTAGCATTAAGCTTACGTATAAGGCCGTCCACCACCATGCACCACAGGAGGGAAGATAACCCCCTCCTTGTGGGCACCTCCGCGGCACGACCTCCCTCAACGCAGCCATCACCCCACCTGGCCTCGAGTCGCCTCAATTGCAGCATGCTGCTAATCCAACGAACCAGTTGGCTCGGCACCCCTTTTTTTTAGGCTTCTCGACAGATGACTTCTAAAGGGGTATTGTTAAAAGCCTCCTTTATATCCAGGAAAGTACCCACCACATATTCCCCCTCTCCTGCTGCTGCTCCAGTTTTGTTACGGCAGCATGAAGCGTTGTTTCCACCGAGCAGCTTGCCTGAAAGGCATGCTGCCCTTCGTGCAACTGAGAGGCGGAGAGCACTTTGTCCCTAATGTATTCCTAATGTAAACCTGCTTTTCCCACGTTTTGACAATGAAATACGTCAAGCTGAACGGTCTGAAGTCGTTGGCAGCGGTGTAGCCCTCCTTCTCTGGTTTAGATATGAAGATCACTCTACCATCTTTCCATGCCATAGGCACGTGTCTAAGGGTGATACTCGCCCTGAATAATTTAGTTAACGGGGCGGCGATATATTCCAGATCCTTTTGCAAGAGCTCCGGATAAATACCATACGCCCCCGGTGACTTAAAGGGGCAGAATGACCTAACGGCCCATTTTACCCTTTTGAAATTTACGACTTTGGCAGAGAACCCCCAGTCAGCCTTCTCCCTCCTCGGGCCCCTGAAGGCCTCTTACTCTGTCGCTGTACGTTCTGTCAAATCCTGGGAAGTGAACTTCCATCAGATAGTTCAGGATTTCCTCTTCATTCTCAGCAAGCTCACCTGTATCGAGCCTTATGAGCCCAAAGTGAGCCTCCGGATTTTTTGCTAGGAGCTTATGGAGCTTTGCTGTTTCAGGAATGCTCTTGGTTTCCTCGCAAAAGCCACTTCATCCCTCCTGTTTGTACTTCTTAATCTTTTTCTTATATTCAAACTGAGCCGACTTATAGTTGTCCCAGTTTGAAAATAGTTTAGTTTTATTTTACCTGTTGTACAATGTTCTAGTTTTCTCAAAATATGTAACTAGAGCCCTGCACAGGAACTCCGCAGCATGCTCTAGCTCATCTATGGTACCATAGCTTGTAGGGAAATCTACAAGTCTTCCTTTCAGTTACTTTTTATAGGAGTCCCAGAGCGTGTTCCTGGTGTTTCTGATGTTCGTAACCGCCAGTTTTCTTAGAGTTAACTGGAACAAATTGTATTTGTGGTCCGAAAGGGACTCTTCGTTAGAGACCCTCCAGACCATCACAATGTTCCTCAGCTCCCCTGAGCACAGAGTCAGATCATGAACCTCACTCCTGATTTTGTTCTGGAATGTGGGCGAATTACCTTAATTTAGTATTTATAACTCCATACCCGCTAGGTAGTCTAATAAGTCTCTTTCTCTGTCATTGATGTCCGTGCTTCCCCACACTATATTGGCACCACAACCCGACGGCAGAGGGATCTTCCTCTCCCGGCAGTGCAATACAAAAGCCTCGAATTCTCTAGGAGAAGGGACCCCCTTAGCATCTCCTAGAAAATAAGCTGAGACAATAAATACCTCGAGTCTATCTCCATCCAATCCCTTGAGCCTCGCTTTGATGACTGCGAAATCCCTTGCGCAAAGTTTAGGCACTAACAGTGCGTACATACCCTTAACGGCTATGCACGCCCTTGGTAATTTCTCGTCTGGCCCTTTGAATATAGAGCCGCACCATCCCAGGCCACTAATCGTCTCCCTGTATAACCAGGGTTCTTGGATTAGGGCTATGCCCGTTCGGGTTACCCTAAAGGAGACACTTTCTGTCCCTAAATAGGGCCTGTAATCCAGAGCTGCTAGGGCCCTGACTCTACTTTCGGGGATGCCCACAACCAGAATCCATCCATTTTCCGCCCTGTTAGGTTCCCGTTTATTGGGATAAACCCTCCAATTTTCGGTCCGAATGGTTTGATTCTGGAACTGTAGGCGACGCAGCAGTAAACCCGTGCTGCAGATCGCGGACCGTCGGAGTTTGCGCAGTAGAGTTCGTATTAATTTTCAGGTTATGTTAACCTAATATATAACTTAACCTGACCTAAAAATGTATATGAACGCTACGCAGAGCGCGAGTCTCCATTGGACAGAATGGCTGCGTACTGTCAGGTGATTGGCAGGGCCAGTGAAACATCCCTTGTCTGTTTCTGTCGCTCATTAAGAAGTGCAAATGCAAACAAATGAGAGTAAGCGAGACGAGAGCATATGGAAAAACGGCATTTGTTTTCCATATGCTCTCGTCTCGCTTACTCTCATTTGTTTGCATTTGCACTAATTAATGAGCGAAAGAAACAGACAAGAGATGTTCCGCCGGCCCTGAAGATTGGCAGAAGTGTCCTTGTTTGTACGCCGTCTGCATCATATCATTGGGCAGGAATCCATCGAAAGTCCAAAATGCGGAGTTTTGGGATATCCGCATTACAAAATGCAGATTGCGGATTCGAGTCTCAAAATGCGGTGTAAAATGTATAAAATGCCGTCTGCATCATATCATTGGGCAGGAATCCATCGAAAGTCCAAAAATGCGGAGTTTTGGGCCATCCGCATTACAAAATGTGGATTGCGGATTCGAGTCTCAAAATGCGGTGTAAAATGCGGAAATGCCGTGTATCTGGGTAATACTGCCCTAACCTTGACGCTTAGTCCCTGAGCCTAAGTGTCGGAATCAGACCAACGAGCCAATCCCTCATCCATATATCAGCAGCCTGTACAACAATGGCCGTTGATCTGAGGAAGATGTCGTAGAACCAAGGGGCGCGCCCCTCGCAGGGTAACGCGTCAATCTCTCACGAGATTTCTTCCCTCAATCTGACCAACTCCGTAGGAGTTAGGCAGATATCCGGATAGCCCTATGCAACGACAACCCTTGCCAGGGCGTTGTTGGCTAGCTGTGCGCAAGACAGGCCTTGTGATTTGAGAGCCCTGGATCGCTTCACCTCCCTCTTAGGAGGGGTGTCCTTCGAGTCCTTCTTCCGTTTATCCGTGGAGCGAGTCCTCGGAGTCGACTCGGATGGCATGGTCTTTCCCTGGTTCCCCCGTGAGGAGCCCTGACTGTCCTCCGAAAGCCTCGCCTCGCGAGCTTTCTTTTTCACAGCCCCTCTGCGGTTCTTCTTTTAAACGGAGAGACTAGTGAGCTTCTCCTCGACCATAGAGACATCAAGGTACCTATTAGTCTGCTTCTTCGCCGCCGGTTGAGCAGCCGCAGAGAAGCCACCTTCCTTTGGCGGAGGAAGACCCTGAGACAGGGCCTTCCTGAATTGGTTTTTTAAAAGAGTCTTCCATTGTGGACACACGAGTAGCTAGGGAACTAAAGAGTCACCCCTGCAAAGCCCTGCATGCAGGGGGAAAGACTAAGTTCCTTGGGATGCGAACTGGTGTCCCAAGGTCTCCGTTAATAGCACCTCCTGACGAACCCACCCTCTCCCCCTCGATTGAGAAGGGCGCACCGGGATAGCGAGGATTTGGTCACCCTGGTGCCATTCAGCCCTGAAGCGGCGAAAACATCTTGGCTTGGGGGCAGGAGGACTCGCGCCCTCGATATTCCAAGAAGCTTTACCAGTACTCTTGGAAGAATCGCTTCTTTGTTTAGATCCCGCAGACGAAAGACCTTCAGTTCCTCAGAGCTGTCGCATCTCGCGATACAACTCCTGGTTCACCTCCCTTAAGTCCCCCGTCCGATAAGACCCGTAAGCTCTCCCACCATCTGCAAGGTCTTGTGATCCCTAGGGAGGGAGAACGAACTGTAAGTGCCCGTTTATTGACCGGTGTGAGTAGTTTGTGGTAGAGGGGTATGGGCGGATGCTCTTTATTTCCGTTGGACTATAAAGAGTACTTTATTGCCGTACGTCAATAAAGAACGCCTCGTTCGTAACTCCACCACAAGCTGCTCTCATCAGTAAATAGGCATTTACGGCGCGCTCTATAGGTGGTGTAAAACGCCCATAACACGCTTTGTTAAAAGATTTTGTTGATAATATTTCATTGGCTTTGGGATCAATTTCTTAAGATCTACTTAGTTGTAAAATAAAACTTTAAAGATCGGCAAATGTTTCGGCCCAAATAGAGGTCCTCTTCAGTGCCAAATAGTAATAATGGTCATGCAATTAAGAATAACTAATTAATAACATAATATAATAATTATTATTATATTAATTATTATGAAATAATATTTATTAATATTTATTCATTAATATGAATTCATATTTATTAATATTAATTAATTAATATATTCATTACTAATTAATAATATAGTATAATATAATAATTATTATTGTTTTATATTATTAATTAGTAATTCTTAATTACATGACCATTATTACTATTTGGTACTGCAAAGGGCCCTCAATTGGGCCGAAACGTTTGCCGATCTTTAAAGTTTTATTTTACAACTAACAATGGAAGGTCAGAGGTATTTTGTTTTGATTTATACTTTTTGTGAAGAAAGGTCATGGCTCCAAAGTAAAGTTGTGAAATTCCTAAAGCCCAATATTTGGACAGTTTTGAGAAAAAACAGCTTTAAAAAAATTGTCGCCGGTCTTATGGACTTGAAAAAGCCGTCTCCCAAGTGGCCGAGTAGCTCAGCGGTTGAGCGCCTGATTTGTGCGCAGAGGCTGCGTGCTCTATTTTCGCCACCTGAATTTTATTTATTTATTTTTTGCTTCATAATTATTTAAATGTTTATATATTTAATTTCCTCGTAAAATTTTATTTCAATTACGCGATAATAAACATTTAATATGCTTTTTTCCAATGAAAAACTCACATTTTCAGAGTTTTTTTTAAATACAAATGTAATTTATATAAATTTTATAAATTTAATCATTTCTTCAAAAATTGATGCACACATTATAAAATAATAATATGTATCAAATAATTATATTTTAAATGAGATATGAAATTTTGATCGTGAACATAAATATTGTAAAATGAGAATATAAACGAAAGTTTTCATTTTAGATAGTTTTATTTCGAATAAAATATCACGAATCACAATAACAGATATCGTAGAAAAAATTAAAATTAGAATTCACAATCAGTCGCAAGAGCCAAAATGATAAGTGTCGTAAAAGCAGACAAAGCAGAAAGAAATGCTACATCTTGCACATCGAAGGCTTTTCTTAAATCTTCCATTGGAAAGCATACCTGATGTACGTTAAAAAAAATTTGTCGATTATCACAAAGTTTCGCAGCACACCATTTATATTCTCATTTTAAAATATTTATCTACATGATCAAAATTTCATATCTCATTTAA
>JBAGKK010516559.1:0-13565 GCA_037177015.1 Euceroptres primus
TATGTATCTTTATAGCAAAACAAAATGTTATTAATATTCAGTTGAAATTATATTATAAAAAAGTGTAATAAGCGATTATTTTTTTATTATCTGAAAACTTATCTTTTTCGGTGGAATTTTACGTTTTCGTTGCGTAAAATTCCCCACTCAGATCTGAATATCTCAGTTACACTTATAACATTCATCGCTAGATGGAGTTTTACCATCGACGATTGTAAATTCCCCATCGCTCAATAAAAGTAAATTCAATGAAGTAAATTCACATCAACTCTTGACGGTCATTTCATTCCCATCGGCCAGCGATGTAAAATTCAGCAGATTTTTTTTACAGTGTATTGCACCCGGTCCCTCATTTAACAACTAAATTTTTTAACTATACCTGGATTTCCACTGTTGAAGCCAGTCGTTTGTAGGAGTGAACTCAGTTCCTCCAATTTTCTCTTTCAGTACAACAGCTTTCTGTTGAATCATAGGTTCAGTGAGAATAGTGCTTCGATATCTTTCGCGTAAAAACCACTGGTAAAGAGCTTCATTAAGTTGGCGTCTTTTATTCAGTTCTATTCTGATTAGCTCTACTTTGGTTAGTACTTTTTTCGGGGGTTTTAGTTCTGTCTGTTCTGTGATTGATTTTTTCCTCTTTTTTCTGGATACCTTCCTCACGGGTCTAATTTCCTGAATCTCTGTTCCTATTTCCTTCTTTTGTATTTCTGGTTCTTTTTGTTCTATTCCTGATTTTTTTTGCTCTACTTCTGGTTCTTTTTGCCCTACTTCTGGTTCTTTCTGCTTTATTTCTGGTTCTTTTTGCTTTATTTCTGGTTCTTTCTGCTTTATTTCTAGTTCTTTTTGCTCTATTTCTAGTTCTTTTTGCTCTATTTCAGGTTCTTTTTGCTGTATTTCTGGTTCTATTGGCTCTACTCTTTCTTTCTGCTCTGTTCCTGATGTTGCTTTCTGCTCAATTTCTGGTTCTTTCTGCTGTATTCTTGGTTCATGTCTCAATATTCTTGGTTTTCTCCTCAATATTCTTGGTTCTGAAGATCTACTTTTTAGTATATTTGGTACTAATTTACATTTAACTTCTGGTACTTGAGTCAGAGTATCCATTTCAGGCCAATCAGGCAAGTCAATAATTTTATATTCTTGTTTCTTCACAAGCTCTGACTCTGGTTCTGGCGCAGACTCTGAGCCTGGTACAGGCTCTGGTTGTGGCACAGGTTCTGGCACAGGCTCTGGTATTTTTGGTGCAATTGTTACATAGCTATCAAAGAAACTGGGACTACTTTTTTCTTTTAAAAGTCGAATTTTTTCTTTAAAGAGTTCTCTCGTTTTTGGTCCAATTAAGCCTGTTCTTGGCTTACTTATTACCGGCTTATTATTCTCAAGTGTAACAAACTGTCGAGTGACGGAGTTATTTTCTTCATTTTGTGAAATAATTTTAAAAAAATGGTAACTGCTGGAAGGACCCATATTTTCCATGCGGATATCTTCATCGCCCATTACTTCCATCCCTTCTTTGATTTCAATTAATTCAGCAAAATTTACTGCATTCACTGCAAAAGTTTGTTTTAAAATCAATTCAGGAGTTGACATAACCTATTATGTAGCAACCAATATCAACGTTTTCTTGGTTATATTTACCGTTTGTTGTGTCCATTTATGGACTATTTGGTGGCGTCAATTCCGAACAATATTAAAAAATCGTTTATTCTCGTTTTATGTGCTTTTAACTTTTGAAAAACATTTTAAATTGCAGGGATCAAATTACAACTCTTGACACTTCTGCTGTTCGGCCATTTTAAATTTCATCAATGGTACCAACTTAAGGATAAAAAATATATTGGCAGGCCTGCCAGCGGGAATATTCAAATGGTTTTCCAAAATTTATTTTGGATTTTCAAATAAAATATGTTTGCAATATTAAAAAATTAATAGGTTTACGCAAAAGCAAACAGATGGAAGGTGTAGTCAGAAATTCAGAAAATTCGTATTCCCTGACGACTGGCAATCAAAAATATTTATATTTATAAATAAATAAACACTTTTTTATGAGCGCTATTCAGTAACTACATTATGGTAAAAAAAAAATTTTAGCGCAAAGAGCTCAGAATTTTATAATAAAAATATCTTTTTCAAGATATTTGTATCCACTTAAAAAGGCATAGATAAAAAAGATATTCCAGAGCGAAAGATTAGAAAAATCTGTAGGATAAGAAAAAATAATTTGATTCAGTTCTTCGTACCAGGCAAGAAGTTGGAGACGAAGAAAGTATTAAGAAATCTAAAGAAATTAACGTTTTTTTAGAATCAGAGATTATCGAATTCCAGTTAGCTACAAGATATTTATTTTAAGAATTACGTAAATTGATAAAAAACGAACTCGAACGCTATCATGCAATTTTATTCTCGTGCAAAAGTAGATACCTTTCTCTGTGAAGTAATTGTATGGTTTGCTTGTTAGTTGTTGTTCTGTAAAAAAATATGTTCTGCTATAATTTTGTACCTTCAGAATTTAGTATTCTTTATTCTATTTCAGATCCTAGATTCTTTTTCTGATTCAACTCATTAAATTATCTTTTGAGTATTTAATTGAGTATTTTCTGATTCCTAGAATCATTATGAATTATCTCAAAAATACCAACTTCGACATAGATGTTCTCAAAAATAGAAATTGTAATAAAACACTTAAATGTCGAAAATCTTTCAACAATTTTTAGTTACAATTGACGTGCGATTTGCCTCTAGAATCTAAACTACAAGCGTGATCTCTGCGATAAGCAAATGGTGAATTAGAATCTACCTTTCTAGTTAATTTTGTAAAAAATAAATCAATTAAATTTAAGCAAATTATATTTGACTTACCATCGCCAATGTGTAGTTGTGAGAGGCTCGGTGGCTGAATGACATCAGAATCAGCGGTGACGGCCTTTCGTACTTGACCAACTGCTCCCAGAAGCTAAAAAGACAATCAATAATTAAGAACAATTACATTAGACACTGATAATTCCAATTATATTGAAATGAAAAAACTTACGTTACGGTTGCTTTCCCTCCACCTAGAGACTGCAGGTCCATCATTTATATTCATAGCTACTTTCTTCGCGTCCTGGACCATTGGAGCAACAGCTGAAAAATAATTAATTCCGATTAACAAATATAAAAAATATATAAATCACTGATAATGCCAGGTTTTTCAGGCAAATAGGGACCCTGGTTCCCAGTTTTGTAATAAAATGAATTACCATTTTGGAGTGCATCCGCCGCTCGATTAACTCTCTCAATAAAGGCAGGATCTTCACTGTTATCGCTCTCCTGCTTAGCCACGAGAATAACTCTATTCGCCAATCTCGCAATCGCAGAAGTATTATCCACCATCTTCTGCGGATTATTCTTAGCAATCGCTTCCTCACAGAGGAAGGAGTGCTTTTGCATTTGCTCCTCGGAAGTTTTAATAAAGTCTCCACTATCAGTTGCCTCATCGCAGAGCGCCCTGACTCTCTGGATCGTATCCGCATATTGCTGCCTTAGATTCTCGAAATGTTCGTCAGCTGCCTTGCTTTCGGGATAAGTCATACGGATACGTCCAGCATTTACAAGCTGTGGAGTCAGTGACTCGATTTGAGAAGCACTAGCTGTAAGGGCTTCTGCTAATTTTTTATTTCCTCCACTGCCACCAGCAGCCACCATCCTCGCAGTTTTCGCTGCCCTGTTCGAAAACGTCTGGAGAGCCAAAGTTTTGTCGTTAAAGTTCTGCTCCCTGTTTGGAGTTCCTTCAGGAGCCAGAACAGCTTCTGTGAATTGTTTTAGAGGCGTTGTGATATCTATAAAGTCCTCAACCACACGAGAAACGACCGCTTGCTGTATTTTGTTCTTCAGTTCGTGAAGTTTGTGCGACAACTGTCGGGCAATTTCCTGAGCTTGTGGACTCGATCCTTGTCCACGATGGCAGAGATCCTCTAGCTGCCGCGATAGGTTCTCGACCTCATCACATAGTTGCAGAATCTCCGCTTTGTGTATTCCTGGCAGTCCATCAGCGACCTGAATTCCATTAAAGTTAATTATCAAGAGCAACAAATAAACATAAGCAGGATGATTGCCAAAAAAATTTTCCTTGATCTCTTAATTTTGATTTTCGTACTCTCTTGCATTAGATTAGAAAAACAAAAATACCTTTTTAACAATCACCCATAAATTTCAGGTACAATCGTGAACAATTCAGTCCCTTTAATTTAAATCTTCTCAGTGCTGCATGAACTTACATCCACGAGTTGATGATTCTATCCATTTGTACCGATTTGAGAGCAAGAAAGAAGATTACAAAGCTCAAAATTACGATTTTAAACTAGCAATTATTTAGGGATTACCTTTTTTCCTTCGTGAACTATCAAGGCAATAGCTTTGCGGCCGAGTCCCTTGTCGTCATGCTGAGGATTAAGAAGCCACTTGTTGGCTTGCTCGAGACGACCAGCGACTGTGTGAGCAGCTTGGACGGTTCCGGATTTATCAGCTGCCACGAGGGCGGAGGCAACATTTGAACGAAGCTGGTTCAACTTTTCTTTGATGCCTCGAGCCAGTGCTTCCGCCTGGGGAGTATTGCCTAAAAAGAGAAAAGAACTCATTTACCTTATAATTTTCGACTAATTAAATAAATAAATAAAATTACTTCAGGACTAACCTTTTCCCTGTTGACGAAGTTCACAAAGAGCGTTGGTCATCGTCGTAATTTCGGAAGCTAATTTCGCTAGAGGTTCGGCCTGCGAAGGTGGAAGGTAGCGATCAGCTAATCGCTGCGCTTGATCTAGTATTTGACGAATACTCTTTTCGCCAACTCCTCCTCGCAAAGCGCTGCCGTTGTCAAGCCAGTCGAAAGCCTCTCTTATTCGAGATTCTATGGCACTTTGGGCTTTCTTCAAAACCTGAGAATTTTAAATAAGAATTTAGTTGAAATATTTTGTCTTTCATATTAGTTTGAAATACTTAACCAGTCATCCATCAAAAGAAAATTAATAAATACCGTCAATTGATCAGCATCCCATTCCTCCTCATCGTAGGTCGTCAACTGAAGAACGCGAATAATTTCATTCAACTCGTCGGACATTCGTCCAGAAAGATAATTACGATTTTCAGCTGCCTCCTCTGCTCCTTTACCACCGTGAGAAATAATGTGAATAAAGATTTTCATTGAACAAATGAGAATAGGCGCAAGTGTTTTGACCTATAAATACAGAAACATTAGTTAATGTTTAGACCTATAAATACAGAAACATTAGTTAATGTTTTGATCTATAAATACAGAAACATTAGTTAATGTTTTGACCTATAAATACAGAAACATTAGTTAATTTATTTCTTGTAGAGTAATGAAAACAAATTGAAATTAAGGTTTTTAAATCACCTGATCAAGGCAGCGAACTAAGATTTCGCGATGAACTTGATGGGTTAACTCCTTTTCCCGAGCGCTTACTTCCCTAGATACTTTGCTAAGACAGGGACTGAGGTTTTTCAAAAAATGTACCAAGTCTTCCATCGTTTCGATGACTTCTGCTACTGCTAAGTAATCCAATACTCGCTTGCATTCTCGAATAATTTTACGCACCTCGCTCTCATCAAAACATAATAAAAGTGAACTTGTTCCTTGTAATATGCCTCGTGAACCTTCAATTAATTTTTTCCTGAAAAAATTAGTCTCCCATGTAATAAAGTTAATAAACAATTTTGGAAATTTAGTTTACCTTGCAGGGCCAGAGTAAGGATCTTGTTTAAGCATTACTGAAGCTTCTTCCAAAAGGCGAGAAGCTCCTTCAACTCTGTGGAGTGATCCAGGCATGTCTTGCTTAAGTAAGGCATCATCGGACGAATTTATAGTTTCCTTTCCAACCTTTTAACACAAATATTGGACAATGAGCTTCTCTCTTACAATTGTCTGTAACTGTAATTAAATAATTATATTTAAATTAGGTGCTTACCTTTACGAGATTCGCCACAGCCATGCTAACGGCCTGAACAGGCCTTGACAAATCTGGCATTGCGTTTCCATCTTCGGCTTCTTCATGTAAAATCACAAGCCTCGATACCTAAAAATCACAAGGTTCATTATTCTGAAATTTACTCCACCTTCATCTGGAAAAATTTATTTCATTCCAAAACCTTCCCGTTTCCTTAAATTTCCCATGAAAAAATTAAAAACAACTCATCAATGAGATAAGATGCAAAATTTCTGAAATGATTCATAGAAGATAAAACAAAAAGAAAAATGATAATTTCATCTTAGTATTGGTTTTCAAATCTTCTCTTGTTTGCTTCCTAATTTCGAATTTATTATTTCCTCCTTTCATTCTTTATTTATTAATAAATGCATCAACGTTTCTAACTGAATTAATGAAGGCATATTTAGAGAGCGAGAGAAAGAAAGAGAGAGAGAGAGAGGTTCAGATGTACTTGAATATAAGGAATGAATCAAGTAATTGATAAACCAACGCCTTTTAGTTTTCTGTGCTATATATACCTAAAAATCAAGAAACCTTAATTGATTATAATAAAACAGTAGTATCAAATATAATTTTATTCCAAATGAATTGAAACTTTTATAACTAATGAAATTTCACAAGTTTCAAAAGTTTCAAATAAAACTTTAGATAACTATTATTAAACCTTAAATAAACCGAATCATTTTTTTTAAATGTACCAAATTTAAGGCCATTAACTTGTTTACATTCAAATTACATCAGCCTCCTTTTATGGATATTTGTGTTGAATCATTTTCATAAATCAGGTGGGTATTGGAGGAAGGCTTATTCATACTGAAAGTTGCGTTAAAGAGAAGTGGGAGAAAGGGAACACCTCGTAGCTCAGAAGTAGCACTATATTGTGTAATCTTGCCTTTGGCTTCCACTGCTGTATCAACGAGGTGCCTTATTTTTACCACACGTATATTTTTAGTATCCTCATAATCAAGACATTTATTCCATGGAAGATCTAGCTTGATGAAATTGTTTTTACTATCCAGAAGCCTTGATGTCCACCCCAATAATCTCAAATTTAAATTGTCGTAGATGAAAATGGAGCTGACCTAAGACTCTCATCTGGATTCATTTTCCAAGCTGCATGACCTTTTTTGGAAGTAGGAGGACTATTTGTAACTGGGAGATTTTTGTATATTACTTCAACGAGAAAATGTAACGCTCCTTACAAAATTATTTACGAGGTCTTCTTTTCAGTGGTTAATGAATGACATCATTCCTATTTATAATCACGTGTGTAAAAACCACAAAGCTGAGATTTTCAATTCCATCGGTTATTCACTACTGTTTTTTTTTCTAATTTCATGAATATTTAGCTTATTTTCATTTATACAAATTAATTTAAAAGTAATATTCATTAAGCAAGTTTAAATGTTAAGAGGAAAATTGATGATTAGAGTTTTTAGAGTGTAAACAATCATTATAAAGTTTTGGCAGTGTGATTCAAATTTCATAATTCGATTTGTGTGATTTGTATGATCACACAATTCGATTCATAATTCGTTTATGTTCTACTTCCCTTCAATTTCACTGAATTAAAGCTTTTATTTGCTTACTGAAAGTTAAAATTATTAATTTAAAAGAGTTCAGCACTTGATTTAAAAGAACTACAATTAAGTATCAATATAAATAGTCATCAATAATTTATCCAATTCATATTTCTACGCTTTAACATTTTTTGACAATCATTTTTCATTTAGGTTAATTATTTATCGTGTCAAAGTGTTTCTTTATAATCGACGTTGCGGAAAAACTTGCTTTGTAAGCAATTCTTTCAAAAAAAATATTTATGAGTAGCATTCTAACCTTTGAACCACTTCCTGCTTTTATAATTAAAAAGTATATTTATTGCTACATTATTTTTGTAAATAATAATATATACTAATTATAAACAGTTCATAGTAAAATTTGCTGCATTGGAAATTTTTGGAGCAATTATCTGATTGGGAACAAATTTTGAAACAGTGATTTTACGAAGATTGTTATATGCATTGTAGAGATATCAAAAAAAAAAGACTAACAAAAGTAAAAATATTTTCGAAATACCTGCTGTGCGACAGGATCGAGAATGCTCTCTATAGTTTTCGTGTGGAAGACCGGCATTTTTCTTTTCCTTTTGTTTTCCAAGAATAGCAGCAACAAAACTTGACACAATTTTCAATCACACAAATAATTAAATAATCAACTTAAATTATAACAGAATATTAATTAACGCCGCACAAAACCTCAAACACCACTATCAACACCCAAGAACGGACAAAACTTAACTGACGGTTCACAAACCAAAAAACCATTTATAAAAAAGTGGGAAAAAATCTCCATCTACCAGGGTTCCGAAGTTTCACGTAAAGGTGCCGTCTCAAGTAGGCAGAAAACGGCGGCGAAAAGCAGAAACTCATGAGAAAATCATGAGAGTGAAAAAGACAAATAGATTTGTCTGTCTCTTTCTCTCTCATGATTTTCTGCTTTACGCCGACGTTTTTTGCCCACATGGAATGGCACCTTAACTCTGAGTTCTTTACGTAAATTACATTGAAAATGTAATTTACGTAAATTACATTTTCAATGTAATTTACGTAAGGAATGTAAAAACCCTCTGAAAAAAATAAACAGTCGGACCTGTACCATTTGAACATTTCGGGGAGAATGTTGAAAAGGTACAGGTCGCTCGGAGGAGAAATTGAATTTGCGCAGCTGGAATTTGCGCACACACGTATGTATACATGTGTGGGCATAAACTATTTGCGCAAACGCCTTCTTGAGAGTAGGGGCAAACGATCAAGACTAGTAGCTGGAAATTTGACATAGTGGACGTCCGACTGTTCATCGTGTGGCAAACTGGAACGTAACCTACGTAGTGACTTACATATGAACAACAGTCGGACCTCCACCATTACACATTTTCGTCCGGAGTATGAAAAGATGGAGTTCGCTCGGAGGGAAATTGAAATTGCGCAGTAGGCATTTGCGCGTACACGTATGTATAAATGGTGCGTCTAAACTATCTGCGCAAAAGTCTTCTCAAGAGTAGTGGTAAACGATCAAGACTGGTGGCGGGAAAGGTGAAATGGTCCAAGGTGAAATGGTAACAGGTGTAATGGTGGAGGTCCGACTGTATCTAACGTACCGGCGTATGTTACTTATGGTGCATTTACACCTCTGCCTGCCTGCCCGGTGCAGGCAGGCAATAAATAAGAGTAAAAGAGACAGAAGTATATTTTTTGTCCAATTTTACACTGTCTGTCTCTGTTACTCTTACGTGATGCCTGCCTACACCGGGCAGGCTGACAGAGGTATAAATGAACCATTTTATGCCTTTTGGCCGAAACACGGCATCCCTATGAGAGAAGTTATTGTGTACTCGCATTAATCTATCCATCTCTTTCCCTTTTTCCCTCTCTTTCTCCCCCAGATGGTCACCTGAAAGTGCAGCAGCGCCGTCTACTCGTATAGTGTTGAGTACTTTCGCCGTATTAACAGTGCGGGTTCTTTTGAAACCTTCTTTTGTGTTTTCAGAAGGTTTATTTTCCGTGCTTTTTGTGAGATTTAGTTTTATTAGTGGATGAGAATGATCCTTCCCAGATGCTCCCAGATACGGAAAATTCACATCAAGAAGATATGGCCGCAGGAAATCGAGCCTGACTGCCATACGCATTATGAAACCGATTCAAGCCAAAACGATGATTCTCCTCGAACAAAGAAAGCTCGCTACAGCAGCAGAACCCGCATCCAACAGTTAGAAAACCAGATCAATGCCTTGGCAGGTATGTTCGCTAGGAGTCCCTTTAATTCTTTAGTTCAGGAAACACCTGAATCTTTTATAATAAGGCCCACCGGGCCTGGGAAGGTGTTGGACTTCGGTGAATTGAAAACTGATGTTGACGAGAAGAGAGCAGTGCGTTCAGCTCTTAAGGAACGTTTAAACATTATCGACCTTCTACAGCGATTTGGATCCTCAGAGTGGAAAGAGGTTAGGTATTCTAACGCCTTGAAGGACTTTTCTGCGTCTCCGGGTTTTACTAAACTCAAGATCAACGAAGAACTCTGCCATCTTGATAGAAAGAAGGACACCCTATTACCGACAGCGCGTGTTCTAGCTGGCTTGTCTACGCCATACTTGAACAGAAAGAATTGTTGAAGGACAACCTTCAGACAATTATAGACTGGGCTTTTTCAGCTCCTGATTCTTTCACCGCTGACCACTTCAGAAGAAGGACCCTATGCCATCTACGTCTTCCAGCAACCGAGCCTTTCAATCTCCAAGAAGAGCTTCTTCGCAGGCTCAGAGATACAGATATGACTGGTACGATTCACGCCGAGGTAATTTCGCCTCCAGGAGTAGAACAAAAAGAGGACATCCTGATTCTAGATCCGCGCATTCCTTTCGTATGAAGCCAAACGACAAATGATTATCAGTCACTTCCAGTATTCTCGGGAGGCCAGCTATCTCGCTTCCAGGAGAGATGGAGAGAAATGGGAGCCCCATCGAATGTTCTAAAGCTTATTTCAGGTGCTCGAAGTCCTCTTGTCCCAAAACCGACATTAATTGACAATTGACTGGCCAAATTTCCCATAAGGTCGTCTCCTCAGATGTCTCAACAGATCTCGCTGTTAAAGGAACAGGGAGTGCTAGAACGCCCACCACGCCTGGGACCAAGATTTATTTCAAGGATGTTTCTTGTCAAAAAGAGCAGTGGAGGAATAAGACAGATCTTCGACCTGCGAGTTCTCAACAAGCATGTAAGGGTAAGAAAATTTCGTTTATTCTCCCATTTCAGAATGCCAGATTTTCTCCAGGATGGAGATTGGATGAACCGTATCGACCTATCTCAGGCTTACTTCTACATACCGGTGGCAGTCTCATAGTTTTCTCCCTCGTCTCGTCTACGGCAAGGAGCTTTTGCAGATGACGAGCGCCCTTTGGCCTCTCAGCTGCCCCTCAGATCTTCGCGACCGTAAAAAATTGGATTGCGGAAATCCTTCGTTCGCGAGGTATGAGGGTAGTCGTGTATCTGGACGACTTCTGCCTTGTCTCTCTGGACAAGACAAAATTAAACTCGCAGATCATCGAGACTGTGGAGTTATTGGAGTTCCTAGGGTGGTAAATAAATTGTGAGAAATGTATTCTGGACCCCTGCCAGGAATTGGAATTTCTAGGTATACTCTGGAACACGCGGGACAATCTCATGAGTCTTCCATTCAAGAAGGCCCAGAAGATCACAGACCTCTTAAAGGAGATAAGAGCAAACAGACTTTGTACGTTGAAACAGATTCAGTGCCTGCTAGGGCATTTGAATTTCGCCAACTTCGTGATTCCCAGGGGACGCCTTCACTGTTGTCATCTTCAGAGGTTTTTAACCCACTTCCATCAACGCAGAGCTCGGCAGAGGATAGCAATCTCTTTTCAGCTAGAAAGGTGTGGTGGCAGGAGTCCACAACATCATCTGTCCGCCTACACAAAGAACAGGTCACCAATTTCCTGACGACAGATGCAGCAGACACAGAGTGGGGAGCCCAGTTGGATGAATTCCACATCTCCGGAACGTGGACCAAGGACCAAGAAAGATGGCATTCGAACAAAAAAGAGATATTTGCGGTATATGCAGCAATAAGTCGGAAGGCTCATCTCCAGGGTTCTCACATTCTGCTGCAGACGGACAATCGTACTCCGGTGTCCTACATACAGAAGAGAGGTACAAGATCGATTGAATTACTGGACCTGACCTACAAAATTCTCCAGATTCTCGACAAGTGAGAGATAACCCTATCAACAGCGTATCTCCCAGGCAGATACAATGGGATTGCGGACGGTTCTGACTGTCAAGAAGGATGGCTCTCCCAGAGTGGCATCTACTTCCCTCCGCGACAGACAAAGTCTTTATAAGACGGGGAGTCCCAGACGTCGACCTTTTCGCGTCAACAAGTTCAGCCGTAGTCAGGCGCTATATGTTTTTCGAGATTGCAGCGATCCATACGCCTTCATAGACGCCTTCAGTCGTCCATGGCACTTTCAGATAGGATGGGTCTTTCCTCCTCCAAACCTAATACCCAGAGTGCTGGCTCATCTGAACAGCTGCAGCGGACAATTCTTGTTAGTGGCTCCAAAATCGGACCAAACATTCTGGATGTTCGATCTGGCCAGCAGCTGCAGAGAACCACCTCTAACCATCCAGAACTTGGAGAGTGTCTTGATAGACATGTCAACGGGTCGACCTCCTCAGCAGGTGGAACGTCTCTCGCTACAGATGTGGAGAATTGGGTGTGGGAGGACTCAGTCAGGACTGGTCCCCAGAAGAAAGGAAATTGATTAAGGAAAGCTGGAGGCATTCAACCCTAGATACCTACAGGGCCCCTTTTCGAAGATGGCTGCTTTGTTGTGAGAAGAGAAATATCAACCCGAGATCTCCACGAAGCAAGGATTTGGCCAAATTTTTTGCGGATTTATATATCACTGAGAAATTGGCTTACAACACCATTCTTCTTCATAAGTCTGCAATAGCAACATTCTGCGCAGGTAAATCTACCATAACTTTATCCTCCGAATTCCTAGTTCATCAGGTGCTGAAAGCAGTTTCAATTGCAAAGCTTTGAGAAATGAAATCCCCTATTTGGGATGCACAGATTTTGCTCAATTGGCTAGCTACGAGTACTGACAATTTATCCTTTTTCGAAGTTTCAAGACGGACCACAGTCTTGCTTTTGCTGGCATCTGGTCGTCGAATACGATCTAACACTTCTAAAAATTTCAAGAGATTATCTCGTGAACTTAGGAGATGAGATCATTTTGTGGCCGGCCTTCGGGTCGAAGATGGATCGAGCTTCTTTCAGACAGTCTTGATTGAAGCATTCAAGACACCCAAATATTTGGTTGTGCCCGATTACGTGGATCAGGGCAATGTTAAAAATATCTGAAGAAAGGAGTGTTAAAGGATGCTGGAGTGGACGCTTCTGCAGTAAGTGTTCGAGCAGCGGTTGCTTCTCGTGGATGGCTAGACGATCTTTCAGTCCAAGACATTTTGAACCGAGGAAATTGGAAATGCGCTAAAACGTTTAGACGTCACTATTGCCGTGAAGTGAGAAGTGCTAATCAGGGAGCAGCTAGTTTACTCTCGTCCAGCTTTACTCCTATTTCGTAATAATGCAAATACTTTATTTTCTTTAAAAAAAAAAAAGAAATTTGCTTTGATGCTTTTACGAGTAACAGATTATTGAGCCTCGTTCATTCTTTACTTTATGTTGGGATTTCAGTTAATGAGTTCAGCTTTATATTGGTCTCTGTCAAAATAAAGATATTTGCTTTTTCTTTAATTCTTTGTTCTACGTTCTATCACATAGCGTTGAGGTCACCAGTAGATAACAAGCACGTCTCTTATAGGGATGCCGTGTATCGGCCAAAAGGCATAAAATGCTAGTATTTTAAATTACAATAAAGTACGTATTTTGTGCCGGAGCTGATACACGGCATCCCGGTAAGTTGAATTGTGACATGTTGGAAGACATGTCGTATTTTTCATTGACCCTCTATATGAAATCATTGATAATATTTCATTG
>JBAGKK010516570.1:0-13565 GCA_037177015.1 Euceroptres primus
CGGAGTCGACTACTGCGGACCTTTCTACATAAAAGAAAGACGATATCGCAATGTCAAAAAGGTTAAAACCTATGTAGCAGTTTTCGTGTGCCTTACAACTAAAGCTGTTCATCTAGAATTAGTGAACGATCTTACTACGATCGCCTTTCTCGGCAGTCTAAAAAGATTCATTTCGCGACGAGGAAGGCCTGTAAAAATCAGATCCGATAATGGTACCAATTTCCAAGGTGCTAACAGACAATTAAACGAACTCAAGGGACTTTTTAACTCTGCAAATCACAATGCAGTAGTGAAAGGTTACTTGAATCATAAATGAATAAAGTGGTCCTTTATTCCTCCTGAAACACCGCACTTCGGCGGCCTTTGGGAAGCCACGGTTAAATAATTCAAGCATCATTTCTTACGCACAGTCAGTGATGCTGTTTTAACTTTTGAACCTATGTAACTGAGATTAAAGCTATCCTTAATTTCCGCCCCATCAGTCCAATATCTTCTGATCTTAATGACTTGCGGCCCTTAACTCCAGGTCATTTCCTTATTGGTGGGCCATTAATAAGCTTTCCTCAGGAAGACCTTTGTGATGAAAGGCACACTAGGCTTTTATCTTGGCAACATACTCAGGAAACGAGACAGCATTTCTGGTGCCGCTGGCACAAGGACTATTTGAACGAGCTTACCGTTCGTGGCAAATGGCACTCAGGTTCCGCCAACATTGCTATCGGAACGATAGTCCTCATCAAGGAAGACAATGCACCACCAATGCAGTGGACACTGGCTCGAGTCATCGACACCTATCCTGGGCGCGACGGTATTGTGCGAGTGGTCTCTGTAAGGACCGCTGAAGGAATCTACAAGAGAAGCGTGAAGAAATTGTGTCCACTTCCTCTGGACCCTGTGCACAATTAACCTGACTTCTCGGTTTTTGTCTCTTTATGATTATGTTTGTCTATGCGTTTTCTACTCCATGTGATTATGTTCATTTATTAATATTTTTACTTTTTATGATTTACGCTTACCACTTGATGTTCTTTCTCATTGGGTTGTATTTATCACTTACTAATTTGTACTCAATTTAGGTTACCATAAAACATTGAGCATGTTACATTTTTACTGATATTGATGCTATGTTTACACAGCCGTTTTTTTTTGTTGAACCAGATCCGTTTAAAGGGGCCGGCATGTTTCGTTGTAAAATTAATATGTCTCAGATTTAGGAAAGCGAATTTTATTTCTTGAAAGTTTCGAAAGTGAAAACAGAAAATTTACAAGGCTGCAATCCTGAAACTTAAGTCTATTTACTACATTTATAAAATTTACAACTCAATCGTTCTTAGTCTGTTAATACTGGCAAAACTCACGTTCCAACGATAAATTTTACTGCCTTGTTTGTGTCAAACCACTTAGAATCTCATACGCTGAGCCTGCCTGAAAGCTATTAGGTTCAGGGACTCTATTTAAGAACAGTAAACCTCCCTCCAACTCTGTTACGTGGTTTTTTTTCCCAAAAATCTACGTCACAAAAAGGGAGTATCTGGATTTTCCTACCACCGTCTTTAGCAACCAATCAAAGCTCCCGTCTACCTCTACTATATGTCGCATCCCTTCTTCGGTCATCGATTTTTCATTTTCGCGCTCCCGGTTCCGAGACGATCCTTGGTTTGAATTTTGGTCAATATCGATCTATCCTTTGAGGTGCGAACAAGTTCGTAATTCTTAGAACTCTCAAGTCGTGAAATGTAGCCGTGCGATAACTTGTAACTTTGTTAAACTCTTAGGTTAATTTTAGTCTCTTGTAACAATATACAATTTAAATTTTAATCAGAGTGTTTAACCCATTATTTCTCCTTCACAATCACAAATATTAAACGGTGTACAAATTACTATAAACAACTCGCATGACGTGCGACACATATGTCACGCACATGCAGACACATCTGTCTGATGATCTGCGTGACACAGGTGACGATTTATCCGCACCCGAGCCTACTCCGTGCGAGGCATCGTGCGCGCATATTGTTATCTGCACGGAGAAAACTGGCCGGGAACTCGTCAAGTTTTGTGCTGGAATCACCGGAGAGATTCCCGTGCAGACCGTTATCGTTCTCGCTTATACAGGGATCATTCCGGTTTTCGTTCATTTTTTGAGGATGACGGGAACCTTTCCGGCACAAAACTTGAAGAGTTCCCGGCCAGTTTTCTCCGTGTGGGATGGTTTGGCAACATTGAGAAACTGGGAGTTATGTCCACTTTTTGAAATTACAATTTCGATTAACATTAACACTAACAAATCAAGTTAATATCTATAATGTCAGTGAATTAAAAAAAAACTCTTGTATAATATCTATCAATGCATAAAAAACTACTGTGCAGCTCTAGGTGCTACAGAAAAGTACTGCGCAAGCATTTTAACAATTCTCTTAAATAACTTATCTATCATTTCAAAGCAGACATAACGCTTAGTTTTTTAACATTATCAAACCATATCTGGAAATCATTTTCATCACTGCAGGAAAGTATAATGCAACGTTTCCACAATTTCCCGTGCTTTTAGGGTGCTCGTACAAATCCCGTAGTGTGCCAGAAGTCAGCCTGCACTTGGCATAACGTATGCAAGATAATGGCTGTCCATTGCTCGCCGTTTTCATAATGCCCGCATTGTGCCAGTATTCATCCGACAGTTGCAATGAGTTCAAATAGTAAGGGCTGGTCCTTACTTCCAGTTTGTACAATGCCCATCATTTACTCCAAAGTACGGTTTTTAGAGGTTTTATCGAAAACCAAACGTGAAAGGTGACATTTCAACCTCAGATTCGGATTCAGCGTCTCAAAATACATAGGAATACATGTGTCTCGTCGAAAGTATCAGACTTTTTAAGGTGTGGCTGTGTGATCAGATTCGTTCACATGCATACCAATTTAAAGTTAGCCTTCCTTTTTCTAATAATTTTACAAAATTGTCTAAGATTTTAAATAGTTACAATATTGCTATGATCCCTACAGTCAAGAAAAGTTTAGGTTGTATTATAAAATTAGGTAAAGGTACCTCAGAAAAGTGGGATGAAACTAATGTAGTTTACAAATTTTCCTGTAAACAATGTTCTGCTTCTTATGTGGGTGAAACAAAAAGATCATTAAAGACTTGTATCAATTAACATATTAAAAACAAAAAAACTGAGTCAGTTGTATATAAACACTAATATAACTTTAGTTACACATTTGATTGGAATAACGTAAAAATTATTAACCGAGAATCTAACTATAAAAAAGACTGAATTCAGAGATGATCCATATTGACAGTAATTCAAATAATATTAATAAAAAATAAGACGTTCATGCTCTTAATAGAACATATTTTCCGTCATTACAGAAATTAAATTTGTGACTTAATTTCCGATAGACATTATTTCCAATAGACATTAATCTGTATTATTTCTTAATTTGTATCTGTGTGGTACGTTCGTATATAGATGATATGACTCAAAACTTGTCGCTTCAGAAGACTTTACACCGTCAGCTCGGTTGTACCAAAAATGGGTTCCTTTGTAGTCTCTTTGTAGTTTCTCTAGATCCCTGTAGTCTTAGACACGTTAAAATTATGTTTTAACCAGTGAATGTTAATGGTAATTTTAAAAAATTCTGTTTCTTAACTTATACAGTTTTTGTAAAAATGTGATATTTATGTGGTGTTTTCATTTTAATAAGTTAGCCTGATGAGGTTGACAAACCCATGCCAACGAAACGTCGCTTATTTTGAGAAATTCAATATGAGTTTTTCACTCATTTGCCTTCAGCAATCAAAATTTCTTCTTCAATTACACTATGGAAAGCGATTTTATGGTTGCTTCAAAGATGTGAAAATATCTTACCGAAATCGAGAAAAAGATTTAACTACATTTTTTTCCAGTCAAGATACTCTTATTTATTGTACCCATGTAGATGGGTTTATGAAGAGCCTTGGTTACGAACACCAGTCAGAGAATTGGCGTTTATTTATTTATGCAAATAAACATACTTTGAAAGCTGTTCTCTTGCAAAATGGAAATGTGAATATCCATCAATACTCATCGCTCATGCCACCAATTGTTACTTGACAAAATAAATTGCAAATCATATGAGTGGTCTACTTGTGGCGATTTTAAAGCCATAGGTATTCTTTTTGGATTGCAATATGGCTATACAAAACATTGTTGCTTTCTATGCACCTCGGACAGCAGAGCATGAGACCAACATTATAATGTTAAAGTTTGGCCTGATCGAAAGACGTTAGAACCAGGAAAAATGAACGTTGCTCAAAAACCACTGGTTGATCCTGAAAAAATCTTACTACCACCATTACATGTGAAGCTCTGAATCGTAAAAAATTTGATCAAAGCGATGGATAAAAGCGAAGAAGGTTTTCGTTTCTTAAAAAGAAAATTTCCTAAGCTTAGTGAAGCTAAAATCAAGGAAGGAATTTTTCGAGAACCAAAAATCCTACAACTGATGTTGGGCTGTGATTTTGAAAAGAGCTTGATTGACCTTGAGAGACAAACTTGGTTGTCAGTAAAAGCTATTATAAACAATTTCTTGGGGAACACGAAATTCAGAAACTACAAACACCTGGTGAACACTATGCTGCAGAATTTTCAGGAAATGAACGTGAACATGTCACTAAAGATTCACATTTTTCATTCTCACTTGGATTTCTTCCCAGAAAATTTGGGAGCAGTTAGTCATGAACGCGGGGAAAATCAAGACATCGCTGAAATCGAAAAGAGGTACAAAGGTAAGTGGAGTTTAAACGCTTTAGCAAACTACTGCTGGAGTCTTATGACTGATGAATCAAATGCTCATCATCGTCGAGCATGCAAGAGAAAAAATTTCTAGTCAGTAGTAGCAGCTTTTAATTAACACTGTAAACTCTGTGAATATTGTAAATATTACAAATATTGTAGACTTTAATGCAATAAAATACAAAAAACAGTACAATGATTCACCTCAAATACTTGTAAGCCGTCAAACTGGCAACTCTATAGAAAAAGAGATACCATGTATCTTGAAATTGAAACTATAAACTTTTTTGAAATTTCTTCTGCATAAAAAAAGCAACCAGATCTGCAATAAAAAAAGAAGAAAATGACACGCAGTTGACTTAAAAAATAAATGATATTTATTTTAATATAAGATTCTTTATAAAACCATTTTTTTCGTATTTTTTTAAAGTTTTTTAATTATCTCAGGAACTGTATCGAAAAAACAAAACCATCGTTGGATTCTGCGTTAAAAAAAACATCGAAGTCAGGTATTGGTTTCCGTTTAGAAATTTCTGTACACCACTTTATCATACGATTTGTTATTATTCGAAGAAATTTTTAACTCGAAAAATCTCAAAAACCTGACGTGCTGAGAAAAAACAGAGGCCAGATTTGGATTCAGCACAGAAAACTACTCTGGAACCGATATATCTCATTTCATGAACACATAGGTCATATTTTGTTGACCAGTGTTATTGACAAAATTATTGCTATTTAATAAAATTAATTAAATCAACATCATACCTTATTCTGATCAATTAGATGAAATTTAAAAATAGTTTTAAATCTTATTCTATCTATTTTAAAATCGAATATCATCAACAAAATTAGGAGTTTTCTGATCATTAAATTAAAAGTAAAATTTTTGAAGGGAATAATTTGGTTTCTTATCACCTACAAATTATTTAATTGAAAATTTAACAAAGAATAAAATTTTATCCCCTATATTAGAATTAGCACTTGGTTCGACGTCGATCGTACCCTCCTTCGTCATGACCTAAAATGGCGATGTTCTTTTATACACCCAGAAGGAAACCTAAGAAAAGTCAAGCACTAAAATCCTTACAAGAGGAGGATAAGCTCGAGTAAAGTGCGTCAGCCCTGCTAAATTAGACGATTTTATTAGGTCAAAATAGTGTTGAATCGTTGAATACCAATTTGGATTCAACCAATACAAATGAATAATCAGACAAAACAAATACAGGAACTCAAGTTTAGCCTAATCCCGAACTTGAATTAGTCCCGAACGCGGATTACCCAATGAATACACCGACCTCCACGCGCCCGGAATCATCCCCTGCAAACGCAGATGCTGAAATTGTCGTTCTGTGACAACAGGTTAGTTCTTTGTATAAAAAGCTCGATGAATTGCTCTAAATTTAGAAACAAATTTTAGAGAAGTCGTTGTTGCCAGATCAAAATAGATCCAACCATTTAAATCTAGACAATATCGCTGTGCAACAATCATCTCACGACCGAATTTCCGAAGGGCTAGGAATTTTACGCGATCAGAATACTAGAAGCAGTTTTCCAAGTTTCCTCGCGGCTCAAGAATCAAATATTGACAATCTGCGTTACCAGCAACTTACTGACCTTTTGTTTACACCAGGAGCTTTTGCACGGTTTGGAGCAACCCGAAACGAAAAGTGAGACAGTTTTCTGACGCGTCTTGCGAAAGAGTGGACATGGGCTCGGTAGAGAGGGAATTGCGACATCGGTCGCAATTGATCGGCCGGGACCGACAAATATGAATCAGCGTTCGAATTATGTAGTCAGCGGTGCTGACAATAATAATGGTTAAACGAACGATGAATCGGTTATGCAATTCATTAAAGTCAGAGTCGGTAAACCATCAGCGAACGGTCAAATCATCAGCAAAGAGATTTTCGTGACTGGACAACAATATCGTTAAATGACACGAAGTTCAGGTCAAATCTCTCAAAGTAATCGTGATAGAAATCGCAGCATGAGCCGTGCTTCGGCTTGTTCACACGATTCGCTCAACTTTTCATTAACTAGTCAGAGTTCAAATGTTCCGTCAGGACAAAGAACGGATTCGTTATTTTCCTGGCGTGAGGATGAATCAAGTGACAGTGATAATACTTCTTGAAGCAATTCGGTTATGAATATGGGTTTATCGTTGATTCGCAGACTTGGTAGGGATTGCCCTAATTTCGATTATGACATGCCTATGAACATCGCTCACGTAGTCAGTTCTTGGAAAATTTCTTTTCCAAAAACCGACGGAAATCCTGAGCAGTACCTGCTGATTCTGAAAGATTATTTGAGTATCAGTGGAATACACAGAGACTTATTCGTTCCATGTTTGTCAAAGATTTTCGAGGGCTCATATAGGTCATGGTACCTTGTAAACAAAAGCTCATAAAGTTCTTGGAGGGATTTCTCGCACGCTTTCTGTTACGAGTGGGGCATCAAGGAAGACGGCGCCGTCCTTCTCCTCGCAGTTCATGAAATGAAACTCGAGAAGAACTCATATTCGAACTCGTCAGTATTCAAAAAACAATTGAAACAAATACTGTCTAAATTTAATACGCAATTGACTTTCGAGATTTTGCGCTTGACCAAAATTTGAACAAGTTTCAGGGTAAATTAAGTCAAGCGAACACAACAAATAATACTGCTGTTAAAACCCGAACTCATATTCGTACTCGTCAGTATTCAAAAAACAATTGAAACAAATACTGTCTAAATTTAATACGCAATTGACTTTCGAGATTTTGCACTTGACCAAAATTTGAACAAGTTTCAGGGTAAATCAAGTCAAGCGAACACAACAAATAATACTGCTGTTAAAACCCGTGTCGACGAGCAACCAAAATTGGAAGGAACAGAACCTCCTTTCGACCGATCCAAGTTGTTTTGTCTTAATTGCGCGAAATTAGGGCACACGATACGCTACTGTACGTCAGAACCACAAATAGACTGTTGCCTCTGTCGCGAAACAGGACATTTTAATACTAGTCGCCCAAAATACCAGGGAAACGCTAAAAGCCTTCAGTAATTTCTTCTCAGATTACTGAAACCAAGGACGTAAGTGAGGATATTCAAAGTCCTTCTTCGACCAAAAAGGTCCTCAATGTACAAAAAGTTATTAACATTGACCAACCTAAAAATTTAGACGGCGTTGACAATGATGCGAATAATACCTGGTTCATTGATCATTACCCACTGGAATTGCGTTTATTGGTCGAAATTTCTAGTGAGTTGGAAGACTCCGATGACGAAATGGAGCATGTTTTACATGCTAGACAAGAAGATTTGACTGAGGACTATCGCCTCAATTTCATTTTCAGACGAGAGTTCCGATGAGGACGGGGTTGACTCAGTCGACCTTAAAGAAAAGCCAACTTGTTTTAGAACTTGGTTTCCGCCTCGACTTCCTACACAAGTCTTTCATTGACTAGCATAAAGGAAAATATATCGTCCCGATAACGTGATTCAAGAACCAAAAAAATCAATTAGAATACCTATCGAAATTAACATTTTCGGTGAGAAAATTCGTGGCATAATCGACATAATCGAGTCCATAACACTAACCATCCTCTCAAAAAATCCGAGGACGATGGACAGTTGTTGAAGTCCACTGACAACATCAAGGCCTTGGTTGGCTTGATCAGTCACTATAAAACTCTGGATGTTCTCAAGGAGCTTAACGTTCCACACCTCGTCAATCCTCGGGGCGAAGAACAGCCGCTGTATTTGGCAGATTGCCACTAAAGTGAATCCAGGGACTCAGACCTTCCTCTCCTACGTTGGAAAGCAGCATATCGTCGGCAGCGTGAATTGTCGTCCCCGCGTGCACCATTAAAGGAGTGTCGACTACCTTATCGACCGGGGTTTTGCCGCGTGTGCGGGGCGAACGGCTTCGACACGGAGGATTGCATCTATCCACGCGGGAGTGTGGATAAGTATGCCTTGGGACGTTGCCTCGGAGTGTGCTTGAGTATGCCTTGGGACGTTGCCTAGGCTGCTTCCGCGATTTGACGCCCAGAATCTCCCGACTGCAACATTCGACACCAAGTATATAAGATGGTATGGTGTTGACCAGGGTCCAAGGATAAGGTTAAAGATGTAATCTTTGTATATGTATATGTATATAGTTACAGCGTAGTTGAAGCGAAGCCAATAGAATAAGGTTAAAATCTCATTCGATTGGCTTCGCTTCAACTACGCCACCTGGCCGGCATTGATCATCCCCGCTCTCATGAGAGAGACCTGCACCAGTTGTCAAATTAATATTTTGATCAAATTATTAAAATAGGTCGTGTCTCAAGTTCGACACTTTAGTACTATAAGATCGAGTTACTTCTACTTATTTTTATGTTAGTTCTTTTGACACTAATTGTCACAGTTAATTTTAAATTATATTTTCAAAATATTTTTCATGCATTTAGATAAAATCTTCATTTCAATTTCTAATAATTATAGGTCTCGCTACCCACTTAATCATTCCGGCAAAATAGTCACTAGTTCAGTGACACGACGAATAAAGACTGGGTTGCTGACAGTCCAGTTAGAATACAAGTTTTATTTCGTAATATAAAATAATTGCATTACCGACATTCTTTTAAGGTTACGATAGGGTTTCAGAAACATGTTGCTTTAATCTCAAACTTTGATATTTAATTTCCAAGAATAATCACTCTCATGATAGTTGAGATTTGTATGAATGTTCCAAATGAAATTGCAGATTTGTCAGAAACTCTCAAGTTTGTCTCAGTCATATTAACCAGATTGTACCATTTCAGCATTTAGCCGGTCTTATTTTCACCTTGACGTCACGGTTTAAAGGGGGAGAGTGTGACAGGAAAGTCAAGAATCAAAAATCCAAATTTCCGTATACGTCAAGTTGAGACTTGATATCTCGGAAACCGTTTTATTTAACTGATTTTATTTTATTAAATCAAGTCACTAAGCATTTTAAATTCGAATTGGTCAATCATAACGAGAACTGTATTGCCGTCGTCTCAACCATGATCGATGGTTCGAGAGTCAGGGGCATACGGCCTGACGTTTGAGAACAACAGACCACAAGGCGAAACGGAAGCTCCGCACTCTCTTTCGACGAATTGTAACGAGGAGGTGCTTTACTCGCTATTGTTTCGTACAAGAGTCGGTTTCCGAGTGGCTAGCGAGAGTTTTGTAAGATAAATTGACAAGGTTATTAATTATTGTCGACTACTACCCGTAGATCGAATTCGAGGAAATATCACGATCATATAAGTTTGTAATTTTAAACTGGATTATCAAACAGACGCATGTGTTTCTGGAACTTTTCGTAGTTTTTTTACTGAGACTCCCAACAACCCAACCCATTGCCTATTAGAGTCAATTATATTGTTTGCTAGTTTTTATCAAACTAACTGGTGATCAACATTAATTTGAAATAAAATTATAAAATCAGTGGAGCCTTGAGCCCTGGCGGCCATTGACCCAAGCTGCGCTAGGTGAAATTTTTGATAAAGTAAAATTTTAACAAATAAATTCATAAAAGAGGTTTCAAGAGTAAAATCAAAAGTTCGATCTCGCAAGAAAGCTTTTCTTTTCACGGCAGAACATCGAAAAATTTAAATTGTAAAAGTTACTCTAATAAAGTTGCAAATTTTTATTTTTTTTCAATCTTGTAAATGATCAAAGTTTCCTTAATTTTCATTAAAATTTATTAATTTTATAGGACAAATGATTCATTTCGATTCAAGGAAGCGTTTCTTCTCACGCAGTAACCGTAAATTATAATAATGAAAAAAGTTATAATGATAAAAACCGACTTTTCAAGTATTACAAAAGTGTTAGAAATAAATCCAATGAATATTTTTGAAAATCCCTGTGTCTGATTTGAGATACTAGTGGTAAAGCGAGCCCTCCAAATTTCATCAATTTATCTGCAACCTTTCTCAAGTTATCGTGTTCACAAAAAAGTGTGAAATCCACACACACACACATCCGGACAATTGTTCAGAACATTTTATTAGACATTTATCAACTGACGAACGTTTAATTAAATAAATTCAAAAACTTTCGAATATGTAACCATTACAAAACTTCTTTTATGAAAAAGCAAAAAACAAGTATATATATATCATATCTTACATCTCTTAGGCTAAGAAACAGTTGGTTTAGGTGAAAATTTCAATTTTTTGAATAATCAATGCGCTGGAATAAATAAATGTTTCAAAGTTTATTTTTTTACCCATCGCAACTTAAATTATTGATACTCTCTCAAATTAAAGTGTTTACAAAGAAGAAAACACAACAGACGGTTTATTAAAAGTTAATGATGGATGAAAACAAAATATGTGTACTGCGAAGTTTGACTGTCCGAAATTACCCTGCTCTCCGAATTTACCCCATTTTACGGTACATTTTTAGATTTTTTGCTTCCTCATAGAGGAAGCTTTGCAATGATTACATTTTCGAAAATTTTTTAATTCATTTAGTTAAACGTTAATTAGTTGATAAATGTCTAATACAATGTTGTGATCAATTGTTCGGAAGTATTTGTGTGTGTGTGTGTGTGGATGTCACACTTTCTTGTAAACACGATAACTTGAGAACAGTCGAGAACCAATGATATCTCAAATCAGACACAAGGATTTCAAAAAATATTCGCTGGATTTTTTTATAGCACTTTTGTAATACCTGAAGAATCGGTTTTTCTAATTAAAACTTTTTTCATTATCATAATTCACAGTTAATGCATGAGAAGAAAACATGGCTTGAATCGAAAGGAATCGATTAACCTAACGATCAACGATATTATTACATTTTATTGAAAATTAAAACAATTTTTGTCAATTATAATATTGAAAAAAAAGAAAATTTACTATTTTATTTAAATAATTAAAAAATTTTAATTTTTCGAAGTTCTATTATAAAAATAAAATATTCTTTGACTCGAAACAAGTCTATTGACCTAGAATATTAATGCATTCTATTGAAGATTACGAAAATTTTAGTCATTCATGATATTGAAAAAAATTAAGATTTGCAACTTTATTAAAATAATTAAAGCTTCCTCTGTGAGGAAGCAAATTTTCTATCTGCTATTTCATCCTTACGAGGAAGCAAAGTGCTCATGATATGAGCACCAAAAAATATAAGCTCCGGAAAAACATCCGAAATCGAATTCACAGCTATTTCAATTTTTGCCTTAGAAAAATGAAAAATTAAAAGAGAAAAAGTGATGCTCCTAAGCTTGCAGTGAAGATTAGTATACTTTTGTATACTCTTGAAGTATTTATATTCATTATTAACGTTAATCTAATTATTATTTTTTTTTTTTTGAGAAGTGGAAAGCTGGCCAACTAGCCCCCCAAAATGGTCATTTTATATCCTGACTTAGAAAAACGTAAATGTCTCCTAAACTAAAGCCGGGCATAAAGGCTCTTTTCACATGGAAGTCCACGTATATAAAATACACTCACATGCACATCAATGAAATACCACGCGCAGTGCTGGTATTTCGTTTAATACAAGAGCGCCTGCTCCTGTAATAGGTTATTTATTCAAAGTCACTACAGGCTTTTGAAGGGGAAGGATTCTGTTTTTTAATAGATTATTTTTTGAAAAACGATGATTTGTTGATTTTAGAATTTTTTGAAAATTTGCAAGAATGAGAATTTTTTGAATTTGGTTAATTGTGCATTTGTAATGTGTAATTCGCACGTAATATGCATAATATAATAAATACAAATGTTTTTGCATATTCAAAACGTGTAATTAACCAAATTTAAAAAATTTATTTTTCTTCAGATTGTAAAAGGTTCTCAAATCATTAAAAGTTTCGTTAAAATTTGTATTTATATTATTGTTTGTTGAATGTATAAATATAAAACTATATCAGTGGAGAGAGGTGGGTAAATAAAAAGAACCTTAACTCACTATAAAAAACAACATTCGCTCACACTTGGACAACACTCACTATAAACAACAATATATTTAATTTGCACAAAAAACCTCCACTCAGCGAGTGGAGGAAAAAGCCTTTTACAAATTCGAAAGAAACCTAAACGCGCAACCCGTACCGGGACCGGATCGTGCTGCGCGCTGATTGGTCGACGGTTCTAATCGTAACCGTAATCGGAACCGAGAATCGCTCGTCTGAATACGGCTTAACTCGGCTACTTTTCGACAAAACAGGAAAATATTTTTTGGTATAATTACCATCCAGTAGGACAAAACTTAGTCTAAGCCCCATATGCATGATTCCTTCAGTCAGTATCTATAATTTCTAAAACGCTAATATTACAATACAAACTGCTTCATGCATTTAAAATTGGTCAAAGGCCAATAATGGATGTTATTGACCAATAATAATAATGCCAATAGTTAAATAATGTCGATTATGTAAATTTCTTACTTCCTACTTCCCACTTCCCACTTTTCACTTGTCACGTGTCACTTTTTCTTCGCACAGCAAGTCACTGCTGAATTTTAAAACGTCACCCATCACGTGCAAAACATGAAGTTAAACTACCTTCGTCGTCCACATGAATAAGTTGGCGATCGCTCTTGGAGAATTGCCAAAGGATTCGGTTGTGCGGATAACATGATTGTTTCTATCGAAGGGTAGTAAAGGAGTAAGTGCATTATAGAAATAAAGGGAAAAATTAGTGTAGGAGTTTAACCGTAAAGATATTAATATATATATTATATAAATATTATTATATAAATATTATATAAATAATTTGTATTTAATGTTTTAAACTGTTCATTATTTTATGTATTGTATTGGTATTATTGTATTATATT